>CAUHTR010004163.1:0-26186 GCA_959609185.1 Schmidtea polychroa | reverse complement strand
CACTGTTGGTATTAATAATTTTCAGGCTTTTTTAGGAATTTGATGTCTTTTATTAAAGTATTTTGGAATTATTTCGAAAAAATGTGAGTCTGATATATTTTTAATTATAATTAAATAAATAAATCAATCAATGTATTTTTTTAAAACATTTTGGGAAAAATCGCTGATTAGAATAATTTTAATTTTTGTAATTTTTTTTCTGAGCTTAATATGATGGGATTCTTAAAGGAAATCAAATCTGGAATAAAAAGATTTTGAACCAAATTCATCTGCTCTTGATATTTTCAACGATCTTTTTTTTCTAAAAATTGTCTAAAATAGAATTATTATAGAAACGTATCTCATCGTTACAATTTTTACGAATCAAAAGTTTCTATGTGTTGTGCTTGTGTGCATTTTTTAATTTTCCTTCAACTTTTCAGATTTCTATAATATAAGATGTATCTCATTGAGCTATAAATGAGAACATCAACGTGAAATCAACGTAAGTATGTATGTTTCTATAATGTAAGATTATTGATTTTTTTGCTATATTATAGGAAATGCATCTCAGTGGTGTTTGGTGTATAGTTTAAAACCAGATCCCTGCGAGGTTGCAACCACCCAAACAAGCTCCCTCTTTAGTGATATTTTTAATCTTACAAATTTTAGTTTAAATTGTTTTACAAAAAAATTTAGCAAATAAAAATATTTTTAATATTTTCAATGCCACATGATAAATTTCGTCAAGATTGAAAATGTTTTCGGTCTCATATCCAACAATTAAATTTTTATGTCGCACTTAAATGCCTCTGCAGACTCGTAGTCAGCCGAATTCTTCTCGCCGGACAATACTTTAAATGACATGTGGTGTCTTGCTTGAATTTATCTAACCACCCTGAGCTTCTTTAAATTCCAAACAATTAAATTCCTCCGCAAATTTTTCAGCTACCATACGCAGAGTGGGTCCATCTACAGGCATCTTTCGAGCTCGTACATTAGACATCCATTGTAAAAACGGCGCGGTCTATCGCTTCCTCTCTAACATGAGGTCTTAGATGTTTGCGATGGTGGTTTTTAATGCTGTTATATTGATCGAGAATTTTCTTTTTACTGGTTTTGATTCTTGATATTGTACCCTTACCAACTCCAAACTTTGCAACAGAATCCCCTTCTGAAAATCCACTGTCTAAATAATCGAGTACTTGTTTTCGGGTTGTCAGATCTAAATGCATGGATTAATATAAATATTTTTAATTATATTGTTATGAATTATTAATGTAAAATGATTTATTGATCGTAAGCTTATTTTTAAGAATATATGTGAAAAAAGTAAATCATGATTCCATTGGTATTAAATTATTTTAAGTGTGATCCATTATAAGATTAGGTTCGATTATGGATGTTTAAAAAGAAACACAAGTTATAGGAATTATGTTATTGCAATTAAAAATGGCCCATCTTCTATTATTTTGCCCCGATTTGAGAAGATATATATATATATATATATATATATATATATATATATATATATATATATATATATGTATATGTTGATTGTTGTTGTTAAATTGTTAATAATTTAGATAATTCTTTTTTTAGCTGCTACAATTAAAAAATTATTTTTTATTTAAGCAATAACTTTTATATGTTTCAAAGAATAAAATATGTTTTGTCAAAAAATTATATAATTAATAAATATGTTCAAAAATCTATAATTTTTTAAGGTTATTTTGTTCTACCTGATCATAACAGGAAAACTGTTGAAATGTATCGAAAAACGAATGTTTGAGTGACGATTTTTTATTATTAAGTATATTTAATTATTATATTCTTATTTTAATGAATATGGATCAATGGATTATCTGTTCTGTTGACAAAACATAAAAGCTCTGATAATACTTAAGCATAAAGTGATGATTTCTTGATAGCAGCATTTATTATTTAAAACAATAAAGTGATAATTTAAGCCTTTTGCTGCGAATAATGTATTTAATGAAAATATTTTCGACTATATGATAGTCCTATCTCCAGCTCCAATAGCGTATATTAAAGTTGTTGCAGTTAGAATGCTCGTAGTTGAAATTGAGGAAAAAGATTGTTTGAAATCTATGATTGAAAGCTATCTTGTCCTTCGACGTCGTGTATATCTTTGATGCTCTTTAATGGGTGTTGAGAATGACCGACAAGTTTACTTTGAAAAAATTAGAATGCTTAAAGCAGGTTTACGCTTGCATATTGTTGCTTGGAAGTAATAAATAGTAAGGACTCCAACGCACTTTCAAGGTCATGAAATATGTCCAGATCAAATATAGGTGAATTGAATCATTTATTTTTTAACTTCCTTTTAATTTTTTATTTTTAATTTTATTAATTAATTATTTTATTGTTTTATTTCAATTACTAACTTTAGTTAATTTTTAATTTATTACAATTAATTAATTTATTAGTTTATTAATATTTTATTTTAATTACTTACACTATTTAATTATTATTATTTTTTTTTATTTTTTTTTAAATTTAAATTTTATTTAATTACTTTATTTATTTATTTTTTTTCTTTTTAATTTAAATAATTAATTAGTTTATTAATATTTTATTTTAATTACTAACGTTATTTAATTATTATTATTATTTATTTATTTATTTTTTAATTTTACATTTACATCAAGAGCGTAAATTATAACAAAAATATTTCAATTTGAATAAAATTTTAATTAGAAATTATTTAGTTTATTATAAAATAAAATTATGTGTTAATTTTAAATAAACTGGATATTAATTTTTCGGAAAAAATAAATAAATAAATAAACACGAAAATAATATATTTCGTACTTGAAACTAATTATCTAAATTAATTTGACAAATGAATTATTAAATGATAAAATTTATTTTAATTAACTAAGTCAAATTATTCACAATATATATTTTATTATTCACATAAATTTAATTGTTAAAGTGCTTGTTTCGATTTGCATTCATTTCTAGACATAGCAGTTGCAATATGCATTTGAGGAATCTTATAGTGACCGTAGGCATAACTTTCATTACAATTGTACCAATACCTTTTATCGTCCCAACATTGGAGAGCTCGTTTTTCTGTCATGAAAGTATACAACTGATGATTGACACTTCCTATTCTTTTTTGTGGGATGCTAACTGTTCCACCATCAGTATACACTTTTTATAGGCTTCATGTGTAAGATTAGAATTTGTAAGTGTTTTTATCGCCTTGGAGTGAGTAGCACTTGGGTCGAAGAAACACCCATTTCCTTTATTCTCATCCTTTACTTTCCCGATTACCGAACAAATTTTATCTGAGAACAATGGATCGGCCACTGGATAATTTGAAGTTGTAAGCGTAAATCAACATTTTTACACTCTAAAAAGAAGGAATCTGTGTCACCGGCTACTATATTAATTTGACGATTGAATTCTCCTCTATAACTCTGCAGTTCTTTATATTGAAACTGGTACATGCAAAGTTTAGATAAATCAAGTACGGTTTGTCCAATATACATTGGTTTATCCAAACACACCATTTCCTTATCGAGTATAACAGCAATAAGATCATCCGCAATCTTGATGCTACGACAAAACATAGGATTACTACAATAAGTTATCAATCTTTTGCTTTTGCTGCATAATCTCAAGTTTATACGTTTCTTAAGGTTTTCCACGGTTTTACTATATAAACTTATAATAATCTCGCTGAAAATGAATCTGTACTAGCTCCTCTCATTTGAGTATTGTAATCAATATAGCCTTTGAAAATAGCTACTTGCTTGAATTCTACAGCGCGATTAACTTTTGTGACTTTTGCGCCATAACTCAACCATTCAGTCAAAACTCTACTATTAATAACATAATTGGTCTTTGGTTCGTGTGTTAATAACAACTTTTCAACTTTACTTCCAGGCGGATAACAAAGCTCAGGAACTATAGATAAATCATCTAGTTTATTCTGTATACTATCTGGAATGACGATATCAACCTCCAAAATATATCCACGATCTCCATCAAACTCATCTCCATTCATACATCTTTTAATAATACTATCCATATAAATTATTAACATCTAGGTATGAGATTTGTGTGGATTCATCAGCTCCAACATGATGTTTGTTGATAAATGTCATTCCACCGCGAATACCAGCTTCAAATAAACGGTAAAGCTCTGGATCTTGAATTACTTCTATCGGTTCAGCTAATTGTTTAATAGCTGATACCCAACTTAATCCAGGTATGGAAACAAATGACAGAGCCTCAAGTCCATCTTCTTCAAACGTTTTTTCTCTGAAAGCCTCAAATATATATAATAGAAAAACATCCAACTTCAAATATACTAGCATGTAATCTACCAATGTCTCACAGTTGTATTGTCGCCAGATTTGATTTGCATGTTCTTTGATCTTGACTAGCTCCTTCCGAAATCGGTGGTAATTCTGTTATTGACTGTAAAACATCTATTGACGTAGCCATATCATAAGGAAAAAGGGTTTTACAAGTCATCTGCGATTCGAAAACAACTTAGGTCAGTGTAAGACGTGGCAAGTTTTTTCATAAATTTGCCAAGCTGCAATTTAAAAATTGTAAAGAATCAATGAATCTAATTCTTTTGCCTTTCGATGTCGCTGTAAGTGTGAGAAACTTTTCTGTTGATTGAGGAATAACAATTAAATTCCAATCGGGGAATTTTTCAATTGCATATTTTAATATGCATGATGAATGTCATATCCACGAAGATTATGAAATACGACAGGTAAAGACGGATTGATTCTTCTAGCCAAGTTGCAATCTTGACATGCTGCTCAGAGATATTGACCAGTAAAATGATCATGATCTCGAACAGGTATATTGATAATCTTTTTACAAAGGTAGCAATGAGTTTGAGTCGTGAATTCTTCCTGCTGTTCCCATGTGAGTTCCATCATTTCCTTTGATCCATTAATTTTATACCACGGATAAACTATGTCTGTAGCTATATCATCCAATGCTTGCATAAACTGAATGATACAGTTTTTCCCAAAAAATGTTTCATTTCGGATCGGACAACCTTGATGAAGAAGCACAAATTCAGAAACAATCGGCTCATGTTTTTGGAAGTGTTTGTCATAATATCGATTGTATATCGATAATATCGAGGTATATCGAGATAATATCGATTCAAAGTCTGCGTAGACAACAAACTGATGTTTTATAGTTTTACTCCAGTCTCTAAATTCGATATATTTATTCTCTAGCATTGAGTATAGAGTCGTCCGCTACGCATTCTTCATACAAAGACCTATGTGTCTTTCAAAAGCAGGACGTTTTTGAAACACATGAAGACATGTATAACACCAATGTGATTGGATTCTGACTTCTTCTACTCTATCTCTGTAATTAAGCAGTCGGTCGAGATTAGTTACAGCCAAAAAATGATAATTTAATTCTAAAATTTAGTTAATATTTTTAGTGATTAATGGAAATATTACCTTCTTCAAACAATAAGAGATATATTTGAGATCCCGTCGAAGTACTTCTATATATCAAGTCAACGAACAGATTCTTCAAAATATCATTAGTTTTTTGTTTAATTGGATCTCTATTATATTTGAGAACATAGAATTAGATTCATTGATTCTTTACAATTTTTAAATAGCAGCTTGATATAAAAATGATTTAAAAACGATTAAAAAAATTATGATATAAAAGTGATTTAAAAGCGATTAAAAAAATTATGATATAAAAATGATTTAAAAACGATTAAAAAAATTATGATATGAAAATGATTTAAAAACGATTAAAAAAATTATGATATAAAAATGATTTAAAAACGATTAAAAAAATTATGATATAAAAATGATTTAAAAACGATTAAAAAATTATGATATAAAAATGATTTAAAAACGATTAAAAATAACTTGAAATAAAAGTGATTTAAAAGCGATTAAAAATGACTTGATATAAAAATGATTTAAAAACGATTAAAAATAACTTGATATAAAAGTGATTTAAAAGCGATTAAAAAAATTATGATATAAAAATGATTTAAAAACGATTAAAAAAATTATGATATAAAAGTGGTTTAAAAACGATTAAAAATAACTTGATATAAAAGTGATTTAAAAACGATTAAAAAAATTATGATATAAAAATGATTTAAAAACGATTAAAAAAATTATGATATGAAAATGATTTAAAAACGATTAAAAAAATAATGATATAAAAATGATTTAAAAACGATTAAAAAATTATGATATAAAAATGATTTAAAAACGATTAAAAATAACTTGAAATAAAAGTGATTTAAAAGCGATTAAAAAAATTATGATATAAAAATGATTTAAAAACGATTAAAAAAATTATGATATAAAAATGATTTAAAAACGATTAAAAAATTATGATATAAAAATGATTTAAAAACGATTAAAAATAACTTGAAATAAAAGTGATTTAAAAGCGATTAAAAATGACTTGATATAAAAATGATTTAAAAACGATTAAAAATAACTTGATATAAAAGTGATTTAAAAGCGATTAAAAAAATTATGATATAAAAATGATTTAAAAACGATTAAAAAAATTATGATATGAAAATGATTTAAAAACGATTAAAAAAATTATGATATAAAAATGATTTAAAAACGATTAAAAAAATTATGATATAAAAATGATTTAAAAACGATTAAAAAATTATGATATAAAAATGATTTAAAAACGATTAAAAATAACTTGAAATAAAAGTGATTTAAAAGCGATTAAAAATGACTTGATATAAAAATGATTTAAAAACGATTAAAAATAACTTGATATAAAAGTGATTTAAAAGCGATTAAAAAAATTATGATATAAAAATGATTTAAAAACGATTAAAAATGACTTGATATAAAAATGATTTAAAAACGATTAAAAAAATTATGATATAAAAGTGGTTTAAAAACGATTAAAAATAACTTGATATAAAAGTGATTTAAAAACGATTAAAAAAATTATGATATAAAAATGATTTAAAAACGATTAAAAAAATTATGATATGAAAATGATTTAAAAACGATTAAAAAAATAATGATATAAAAATGATTTAAAAACGATTAAAAAATTATGATATAAAAATGATTTAAAAACGATTAAAAATAACTTGAAATAAAAGTGATTTAAAAGCGATTAAAAATGACTTGATATAAAAATGATTTAAAAACGATTAAAAATAACTTGATATAAAAGTGATTTAAAAGCGATTAAAAAAATTATGATATAAAAATGATTTAAAAACGATTAAAAAAATTATGATATAAAAATGATTTAAAAACGATTAAAAAAATTATGATATGAAAATGATTTAAAAACGATTAAAAAAATAATGATATAAAAATGATTTAAAAACGATTAAAAAATTATGATATAAAAATGATTTAAAAACGATTAAAAATAACTTGAAATAAAAGTGATTTAAAAGCGATTAAAAAAATTATGATATAAAAATGATTTAAAAACGATTAAAAAAATTATGATATAAAAATGATTTAAAAACGATTAAAAAATTATGATATAAAAATGATTTAAAAACGATTAAAAAAATTATGATATGAAAATGATTTAAAAACGATTAAAAAAATTATGATATAAAAATGATTTAAAAACGATTAAAAAAATTATGATATAAAAATGATTTAAAAACGATTAAAAAATTATGATATAAAAATGATTTAAAAACGATTAAAAATAACTTGAAATAAAAGTGATTTAAAAGCGATTAAAAATGACTTGATATAAAAATGATTTAAAAACGATTAAAAATAACTTGATATAAAAATGATTTAAAAACGATTAAAAATAACTTGAAATAAAAGTGATTTAAAAGCGATTAAAAATGACTTGATATAAAAATGATTTAAAAACGATTAAAAATATTATGATATAAAAATGATTTAAAAACGATTAAAAAAATTATGATATAAAAGTGATTTAAAAAAGATTAAAAATATTATGATATAAAAATGATTTAAAAACGATTAAAAATGACTTGATATAAAAATGATTTAAAAACGATTAAAAATAACTTGATATAAAAATGATTTAAAAACGATTAAAAATAACTTGATATAAAAGTGATTTAAAAGCGATTAAAAAAATTATGATATAAAAATGATTTAAAAACGATTAAAAATGACTTGATATAAAAATGATTTAAAATCGATTAAAAAAATTATGATATAAAAGTGGTTTAAAAACGATTAAAAATAACTTGATATAAAAATGATTTAAAATTGATTAAAAATAACTTAAAATATATAAATAAATAAATAAATAATAATAATAATTAAATAACGTTAGTAATTAAAATAAAATATTAATAAACTAATTAATTAATTAAAATAAAAACATAATAAAATAATTAATTAATAAAATTAAAAAGAAAAAAAAATAAAATGAAAAATAAAATAATAATAATAATAATAATTAAATAGCGTAAGTAATTAAAATAAAATATTAATATACTAATAAATTAATTAATTGTAATAAATTAAAATTAACTAAAGTAAGTAATTGAAATAAAACATAATAAAATAATTAATTAATAAAATTAAAAAGAAAAAATTAAAAGGAAGTAATTAAATAAAATGTTAATTTAAAAAAATAAATGATTCAATTCACCTATATTTGATCTGGACATATTTCATGACCTTGAAAGTGGGTTGGAGTCCTTACTATTTACTACTCATGGAATAATAGAATAAGGCTTCGGTTTTATTTTGTTGATTTTCGAAACTTAAGTAATGATTAAATGATACTGCCAGGGGCATATGTATGCTGGTGCTAGAGGTGAAATTCTTAAATCATCAGCAGACAGTCTACTGCGAAAGCATTTTCCAAGAATGTTTTCATTAATCAAGAACTAAAGTCAGAGGATCGAAGGGATCAGATATCGTCCTTGTTCTGACCATAAACTATGCCAACTGACAGTTCGCGAAGGTAATTCCAAATTTCCTTTCGAGAAGTCACCGGGAAACCTAAGTCTATGGGTTCCGGGTGAAGTATGGTTTCAAAGATGAAACTTAAGATCGTTTCACAAGGACTATCTTATAGTCGAAAATCTTTTCAATAAATACATGATTCGCAGCAAAAGGCTTAAATCATCACTTTGTCGTTTTAAATACGGTAAGTAATGTTAATGTTCCTACAACAATTGAAAATGTAAACTGTAAGAAAACGTTTACCAGTAAAAAATAAAATACGATAGATTTTTAGAGTTTAGATTTACATTTTCTAACGTCATTGTTAATGATAATGAAAATTTAGCAAATAAAAGCTATAAATAAATCATAAATTAAAAATCATAGTGAGTTTGAAAAATAATCTATCAAGAGTAAGATAGAAAACTAAACAAATATCAACAAATATTTCAAATTAATATAGCAGTTATTGAAAAATATTTATAAGTATCATATACATTTTTTATATATAATTTTCAAAACAAAGAGACATTTCTCAATTGAAAAAAACCTAATCTTGCCCGTAGCTTTTACAAGAACTACAGCTTCATTATACGGTGAAAGAAAAAAATGAAGGATTTCTAATTTCTATTGTTTCCTCTGATTTATATTTTTTTATGCCAATAAGAATACATAAAATATAAAATATATTTATTGTATGATACGCAGGGAAGCATTAATGGCTATAAAATATCCTCTGAAATAAAACAAGTTTTACAAAAAGGCTGTGACTGCTACAAACTTTAAAAAAATCAATCCCTGAATAGCCGTTTATATTCACGACTCTGCAAGGATATGGGATTAGATTATGAAAATCTTTTTCTACGCGAAGAAGTTAGACGACATTTCATAGTTTGAACTCTACGAAAAGAATTACTGTTGAAAGATGGAAATAAGATATTTTTATAATGCAAAAAAATCAAGTAATGTCCTAATATTTTGGTGACGAAAGCTGGATATTAAAGTTATGTTGTTCGACAAACTCAAATAATTTAATTTAGCATATCAAGATGAAAATGTAAATTTTAGGAATTTTTATTTTAAAAGAGAAGGATTTGTTTAAAAAATCAAAAGAAAATCAACTAAACTTAGACATAAACGAGATTGATATGTTTCACTATACAAATGAGTATTTGAATGAAAATGAAATAAGAATAGTAATTATAAATGATTTAATTGTTCATCAACATTTTTGCACTTGAGACACAGTTTAAATATATTTTACTTCTGAATTTAATATTTTAAAACGTAAATTGATATTAAATTAATTCAAAATAAGTTGCAAAACTTTGCAGAATTTTGAAATTCAAGAACAAGAAGAATTTCCTATTTTTGTTCATAGAATAAACTTTAAAATAAATATTTTCAAATCGCATAATTGATAATTTTTGAACATCAATTAAAAACAGAATACTCTGTGCTGTATAACATGAAAATCACTATTTTTCGATTTATATTGAATTTTTAAACTTAATTTTTACTCAATAACCATTGCATTTATATGTAGGGACTTTAATTTTGTATGTATTTACTAAATAAAATTATTAATTTTGCATTTTTACTTCTGATTTCGTATTTATAATTATTTTCATAGAAATCTATTGAGATATGTATATAGATATATATCTTTCTAATTGTATGGTCGCTGAAATAATTCAATTGAAAAGTGGGTCATTTACAAAAATAGTCTAAAAACCTCTGGACATTTCATTTAAGTTATCATTGCCGACACCAAGTACGTTCTAAAAATAATATCCCACAATAAGGTGTTTTTATGAATCTCAAGACACAATTCTTCAAACTTTTTCACCATTATCTGTATAAAATATTCTGAATTAAATTTAAAATAATTTTACATATAAATGAAAATTATCATTAGTTATTGTAAATATAAAATCATCTCTTTAATATCTAATTATTTAATTGTTTTACACTGACAACTTTGACGAAATATTTAAAATATTTATTATGTAATTATAATTAGTTGCATTTTTTAGTAGATTCAATATATAGATTGTATTTTGGATTGTAATTGAAACATATGCAATTTGATGCTTAGAAGTGTAGTTAATATCCATAAATTTATAATTTTGAATATTTTTCGAAATAAAAATTATTATGAAGTTCTTAACTTGTCTCAGAATGCAACTCCCCAAGAAATAAAAAATGCCTATTTTGAGCTTTCGAAAAAAGTTAATTCACTTTTTTAAAGATTCAATTTGCCGAAAATTATTAATGATTTTTTGCATATACTTTTTAATTTAAATATATTTCAATATTTTTAGTATCATCCTGATAATTTGCAAACTGGAAATGAAAATAAAATTAAGTTAATCAATGAAGCTTACAGTGTTTTATCAAAGCCGAAAAAGAAATTCAATTTTCCCAATTTTAACCAGAATGAATTTAATAACCCATCAAAACATAATTAGTAATATGCTTATTTACTATTAAATTATAAAATTAAGGTTTTTTCAGTTATTATTATTATTATACACGACATGAAAACTCACAAGATAAAGAAAAAAAGTCAAAAAGTGCATTAAGACTGAAAAGAGGCATCATTTGGTTGGTGTTTTGCCTATTTTTAGCTGAAATGGTTAATATCTAGTGAGTAAATTTATTAATATTTTTTTTTAAATATTCTGTTAAAAAGTCTATAATAATTTAAAATAGGTACAGTAGATACCGCTTAAAGAGAATATTTTTGGGACTTGAAAAAATGTTCTCTATACTTCTCTATAACCGATACTTTTTAATAAGGATAATTTTAAAAATATTCAAAAAATTTTACTTACTAACACATTTATTTTTTGAAAATAAACTCAGTTATTTTCCGTTGCCTGGTTTTTTTCTTGAGTAAAATCTTCTCCAATTCTGATTCAATTGCTATTAAACTTTCTTGTAAATGGCCAGTTATATCCTGATTTGAATAAAAAAGAACTACTTGTTGCATGCACTCAAATGCTTTATGAATGTTGGGAAGCTCAACACATTGATTGTTATCTGACGTATCAGATAGCGACAAATTTAATTCTACTTCCTGTTCAGTGACATTTTCTGTTACTAAATTTTCTTCAGCATTAACAAAATCAGTAAACGAGTGTTGCTTTTCAAAATATTCCTCTATATCAGATGAAAATCTTTCATTTATTGCCATTCCTTCAACCACTTCGCCGAAACCAGCATGCCTAAAACAATTTTTTATAGTATTACAGCTAACTTTTGACCAAGCCGTTTGAGCCATGCTAATTGCATCAAGAATACTTACTTTAAATTTTTCTTCTGGATAAGAATCATAAAAATGAATCATTTTTGTAACAATTCCTTTTTTATAATACTGCTTAAAAGCATTGATAACCCCGGCATCTAAAGGCTGTAACTTACTTGTGGTATTTGGAGGCATAAAAATTAGATCAATATTTGTTAAAGATTGACCTAACGGAGGATGGGAAGAACAATTATCTACTAATAAAATAATATTTCTTCCAATACTTCTTAATTTAGAATCCCATGACACAATCCAATTTGAAAAAAGTATTACGTCATCCATGCATTCTGATTGTTTTTATAATTTAGGGAACTAATATCAACATTTTTAAAACATCGGGGATTTTTTGATTTTCCAATTATTAATGGAGGCAATTTTTCACCTTCCATACTTGCACAAAATAACAAAGTTATCCTATCCTTAGATAACTGACCTCCAACGCACCTTTCTCCTTTAACCCTAATTGTTTTATTTGGTAAAAGCCTGTAAAATAATTCCGTTTCGTCTGCATTAAAAATATCTTTGTTACCATAACCTTTCCTAATTTCCGACCACTCATTTTTAAGCCACGACGCCACCAACTCATTATTTACATCACCAGCTTCTCCAGAAATAGATCCGAAAACAAGAGAATGCCGAGTTTTAAAACGCTGGATCCAACTCATTGTGCAAGTAAAATCTTGAATCTTTAGGTATTTGGCAATTTGATCAGCTTTTTCAATAAGTAATACACTGTTAATGGGAATCTTTTTGGATCGTTGCAGCAAATACCAATCCCTTAACTGAATATCTAAATCATCATGAAAAGATTGTTTCAGTTTCTTGGTTGATGAAGGCCTGGAACTGTAGGCCTCAAGTATTTCTTCCCTTTTCTTGTGACAAATGTTTGATATTGATGAAGGTGATATTTTATATTTTCTGGCCAATGATGCTTGGCTTTCTCCTTTCTCAAAAAGTGCTATGATTTCAAATTTCTGTTTGAGTGTTAGAATTGTCCTAGAACTTGATTTCATTATGGCCTTAAATTTTTAAGTAAAATAATATTTTCAATTAATCAAATAACCTTTAATCAGGTTACCATTTAATCAATTACCTTTTTAAAACAAAAATAATTAAATTATATGTTTACTGTCTAAAATAAATTGTATTTCGAAAAAATAAAAAATGTTCTCTTTAACCGATGATCGGTTAAAGAGAACATTTACACTGAAAAATTGGGGTAAATGCCGTTTTTAAACCAAAAAATTCTCTTTAACCGATTTTGTTCTCTTTAAGCAAGTTCTCTATAAGCGAAATCTACTGTATTTGAATGAATAACATTTAAAGTTAACCATTAAATGTTTTCTATCAAATTGCAGTTATTATATCTTAATCCCTAAATTTTTGCAATCTGTAGTATAAAAGGTAGCTGTAATTGGAATAGTTAATTTTCAGCGTGTTATACGAAACCGGATGTCGTAAATAATACTTTTCTGGTATCTGTAATGTGATTTAGTTTTTAAATTTTGGGATTTAATTTATTTCAAAATGCTTAAAGACAGTAAAGAATTTTGATTACATTAGCAATTGCTTTATTAGCAATAAGGGATGTTTTTAGGCTTTTCTTATTATAGGAATATTTCTTATTATAGGAATAAAAATTTGAGTTGAATTAACAAATAGAACGTGTATAATTAATTTAACAGTACTTGTTATATATAACAGCATGGTGAAATATGAACGAGTGGCGTAATAACTATATATGGCAATATAATATTATATAATACTAGCGGACGTACCCGATGTTGTTTTAGATTAACGATCTTTGAAGTCGCAAAATTTCTTTTCGATAGTTGTCCTCTCTTATGAGCTACTATTTTTTTAATAAAAAAAACTGTTTAATGAAACACATTTTTTATCGTAGAGCTGATTCATAAACATCGTTTCGGGTTTTCCCATCAGGCGCAAAAACAAATAAATTCTTCCCGGTCCCTACTCTTGAACACGCCACGTACATGTGAAAAGCAAAGAGTTTCCAGACTGATACCAGCAACCTTGAGTGATTGACCTTGAGCCTTATTGATAGACATTGCGAAAGCCAAACGTACTGGATATTGAAGGCATATCACTGGGAATCATGGGAATTCGTGGTATAAACACATCCTCCCCCTTTGAGCAACCTGTCAAAATAGTAGCTTCAATCACATGAGGCATTAGACTTTTCACTCAAAGCCTTGTACCATTGCAGAGTCTTGGTGCACCTTAATTTCTCAGAAGCATAATCGGAGAACCAACCTTGAGTATCAAGTTGTGTGATGGCATTCCAGGAGGTTCCAGCGAATTGAGAAATTCAGTGGGATATTGTACTGCTTGGTCAATGTCCACAACTGTATCAATTGACTTGTACGATGTGTCTTTTCCAGGTAGCTGTTGTTGAATCTGTAAAATAATAGCATTTACACTATTATTTTTGGGAGCAAGAATAGCACGTTCGCAGAGCCATTTGTGATCATTAAAACAACGTCGAATATCTGGAAATATATTGTTCTTGAGTGTTCATATTGAGTCCACTACATTACAAAAATTATTTGGAATAGTGATGAGTCCTTTGGTTAGATCAGCAGCTATTTTTCCATCTCCTAGACTGAGCAGTTGTTGAGCAAACTGACCAGCGGCTATATCACCTTGTAACTGAACTCGCATGTTGGTTTTGAGTCCCAGCGTATGAACATGTCTCCAGAGGTATGAATCTTTCAAGCAGGCTTTGAGTTCATCAGCCATTGTTCCTTTCGGAATCACCGGCAGTGTTTGACCAAAATCTCGAGCTAGAAGCAAAACAACTCCACCCATGAGGTTCCCATTGTCACGAAGATCTTGAAGAGTACGATCCAGAGCCTCTAATGCTCGTTTATGTGACATTGTACACTCGTCCCATACAATAAGTTCACATTCTTGTAAGACCTTTGCTTCTCCAGTGCCTTTGCTAATGTTACAAAGAGGAGCTTCGCATTGTATAAGGTTCAGAGGCAATTTAAATGTTGAATGAGCAGTACGACCACCGTGAAGCAACGTAGCAGCAATTCCCAAAGAAGCCACAGCAATTGCAATTTTAGATTACTGTCGAATTTTAGCCAATAGTAGATTGATGACAAATGTATTTCCTGTTCCGCCTGGGCCATCGAGAAAAATTATTCAACCAGCTTTTCTATTGATCCGATCTAATATAGCATTATAAGCCGCTCGCTGATCCACTACCAGTAATGATTCATTTGTTGATACATATGTTTCCAAAAATTTTTCAAGTCGTAACTTGTTTCTCTGAGTATTTCTCTGCTTAATCGATCACCAAGAGTTCTTTGAGGAGTTGGAAGACCTAATTGCTTGAGATCTTTGCCAGCCATTCCAAGAGCTTTGTCTTCGAGAATAACCAATGTTTGATTGAACATATCAGGGGTGTAATCTAAAGTCATACCAGGATTCGGTCTGCGAGCTTGTATGAGAATGTCGTCGGTCAAGCTTTCTTTATATGACTCCCATAATTGTCCCGGATTAGATGGTCTACATTAGAGGTGCTGCCTTTTTATGATTTTGAAAAGCTCGAGCTTTTTCTATTCAAAACTCGAGCCGAACGAGCTTTTTTGAGACATCAATTAAAAAACCTCAACATACTTTTGAACTTTTTTATTTTAATAAAAAACCAGTTCCTTTTTTATTTTATAAATACATGTAAAGTACGTACGTTCAAATATATGTATATAAATTTAAAGACATTGGAATGGAAATTGGAAATTAATTAATTTTTAAGGAAATAACTTTTGAGAAAGCAGATTGCATCAATGCTGCGATCGCTTAAGCTTTGCCTTTTAACCGTTACAACATTTCCAGCCAAAGAAAGTACTCGCTCACTTTCGGTTGATGTCGGTTGGATGCTTTTTAACGATTCCAACATTTTTCCTAAATTGGATGAAATAATACCCGTTACCTCGTATATGTTCATGTCCTTCGATTTCTAATAAGTTCGTATATAAAACAAACACGATTAATAAATTACAGTTTAATAACAAAAAAATTTCAAACCTGTAACTGTAGAAATCTAAAATCAAAAATTAATTAAAATTCTTCTTCAAAAAATATTTCGATTTCTAATATAATTTCGTATAAAACAAACACACAATTAATAAATTACAATTTAATTATACCAACCAATTAATAACAATAAAATTTCAAACTGTAACTTAAAATTTAATCGAAATTATTCTTTTCTACATAAAATATTTGTACTGCACAAAAAAATAAGACGCGAATCATTTAAAAAACAAATTATAATGATTTATGAGTGTAATTTTTTTTGTTTTTTAATGTGAGGAAAATAGAGCAATTTTTGTATTGTTTCCATAGGAACATATATACCTATGTTACAGGGTTTTTCATCATATTTTGACATTTTGTCAATCAATTTTGACATTTTCTAAAACCTAACCCATTAATGAAAAACCAAAACATTAATAACGAAGACAGAAATCGCATTATACAAGCCTATATAAAAGGGCATAGTGCCTCGGATTTATCATCAATTTTGGGTTTTAAAAGAACCACTATTTACAGCATAATAAAAAAGTATAAAAACCATGAATCTATTGAAAAAAAGCAAAGGGGAGGTCAGCGGAGAAAAAGCTTGTCAGAGCAAGATAAAGAAGCAATCAGAGGATGGATTGATGAAAATTGCGCGCTTACTTTAAAGCAAATAAAGTCGAAGATTGAGCTTGAGAGAGGTGTGGTAGTAAGTCAAAGCACGATTAATAGATGTATAGGTGGATTTGGTTATAGTATGAAGCGCATCAATATAATGCCGATAAAAAGGAATACCGTGGAAGTTATTGAACTTAGAGCCCATTATGCGAATCGTTTTATGGAATTATTGTCAACTATCGATGATTCTAAAACTTTTTTTATCGATGAAGTCGGATTCAATGTTTCTATAAGATCACGAAGAGGAAGATCTTTGAAAAATAAACGTGCTGTTCAAAATGTTTCTTCTATAAGAGCACGAAATATATCTGTTTGCTGTGCCATGAACAAAGAAGGGATTTTTAAATATTTTCCTCAGACTAAATCGTATAATACACAAAGTTTTCTTGAGTTTATACGCTTAATAATTGAAAAAATGTCATCTTTGAATATTTCAGGTGCAATTTTTATCATGGACAATGTTCCATTTCATAAAAATATTGCAATAAAAGAAGAAATTGAAATATCAGGACATAGAATCCTATTTTTGCCACCTTATTCTCCATTTCTTAACCCTATAGAGAACCTATTTTCAAAATGGAAACAATTTATACGTAGTTCGAGACCTGAAGGTGAAGATCAGTTATTCGAAAATATTGAGAATGGTTCTTCCCTTATTTCATCTGATGATTGTAAAAATTATTTTAGGCATATGTTAGGGTTTTTACCTTTTTGCATAAGAAATGAGCCGGTTATTGATGAATAAAAGTAGTATTTTTATTTACTTTCTCATTTTTTTTAAATTTTATTAATTTATTTATTAATTTATTTTTTAATTTAATTTTTAATTTTCTTCTAAAATTAACAAAATGTCAAAATTGATTGACAAAATGTCAAAATATGATGAAAAACCCTGTATTACATAAAATTAAAATAATTTGTGTCTATAATAATTTATTTCTTGTTTTACTTTAATCTTTAAATGAAATTTTTGAACTTATTATGTTTGTTATGTCGTTATATGTTTGTTATATTGTTACTATATTATTGTTATACATTTTTAATAAGCTCGAGCTTTTTACCCAAAAAGCTCGAGCCGGGAGCTTTACAAATTAATGAAATAGTTCGAGCTTTATGACTCGAGCCAGCTCTAGTCTACATGATATTAATAAAATGACGAATAAATTTCTCAGTCTTGCAGGTGATTGAACAGCAGCTGCTTCAGCCATCGTAGCGTCCCACTGCGCATCGTCCTCGAGTAAGCCCATTAATTGACAGACCTCAAGAAATGTGGCACAGAGCCGGCCATTTACAGTCCTTAGAGCTTCAAACGAAGTAGGACCTCTAACTGCGTCTGTTGCTCTGATGTTGGGATAACCGGGTACAACTGTTCCTTGAACACGATGCCTGAAAACTTTTCCTGATGCATCTGAAGTATAATATATTGGAACATCACAATACAGTAGTGTTTTGGCAAATTCCTCCTTTTCACAAAGTAAGAAAAATGCCGTCAACGTTGTCTTAGGCGGTTCATTAATTCTCTCATGTAAGTTGTCTTCCGTGAAGTAGACGCGTTGTCCGTTTCCCAAGTGTACAGTCAAGTGAACTACCGTCGGATGTCGTTCATGAATTGGAAAATCCAAGATTCGCCAAACTGCTTCATTGCTGCTGATATATCGTCCTAACTGATATCGTTCAATCTCATCAATTGTTATTCCATCTTTTCCAAAGCCAAATATCGCCTGATCACTACCCTTGTTGACGTATTTGCAGACATATTTAATCGACTTGACAGAATTGCAATATTCAACATTAATATGAGCTTGAAAGATTCAAGAAAGTAGTGGACAATATGGCACAACCCATTTTTATATTCTGCTTTCCATGTTTACTGTTTTCAAAAGTTAAACTAAAACAAAACTGTTTTGCTGGTCTATCTAAAGGTTTTTACAAATGGGCGACTAAATCCGAAGGTGGCTGATCATGAAAACAGTTTTGAGCATAGAAAATGATACTTAGCCTGGAAAGATCTTAAATAGTTTGAAAGAAGGAAGGACAATTGATGATAATGGTTATAGATATCGATATGTCCGATACAGTAGTCTATATATAAAAACGAGAAATCGGAGAATAGCCTATTCAATATTGAAAAAAGAATCAGAATTATTTTTTCATAGTGAGGGAAACTTTGTGAAACATGGCAACTCATTTCTTGCAAACTCGGCCACCCGCTGATATGGGAGATGAAGCTATATATGTATATACAGTGTATATATTATACACATGTATAATAAATATTTATAATTAATTGGTTTTCGTTATAATATAAGTTTGGTTAACCATTGTATAGCTTTGCATCTTAATTTGACTCTTCAAGACCAATTCCATTCTTGTAAGTACATAATTAATGGGATTGGTGGATTCTTTTGGCACCAGGGGCGCCAAATTTCAATCTCGCCCACGCGCCATTTTCCCTAGCTACGGCTCTGGTTAAAAGTCAATTATTTAATAATCAATTTCTTATAAATAAGTAGCGTAAAATTAGAATTTTGCCCATAAAATAACAGAAAATTTTAGGACTCAATCTCTAAAAATTTTTAATCTTGACAGTACGAGATCAAAAATAAAATCTTAGTCAATACATATTTGTTTTTGCACACATTACGTAACATTCAAACACAACAAACAACAATTACATAGCAAGCGTTTGAATGGAAATTCGGTACAAAAAACTATTGTATTTTTAGGTAAATTTTGGATTTTCTTTAATAAATTTTGTATCATTTAGTTTTTAATCTTTTTCATTTATACATATCTATAACTAAGAACCACTAGACAGAGTTGAGATCTCACCCTCAACTACGGATACCTCAACATTTAATACTAATAACCAATTAATAATAATTAAAGTAGATTTAATAATAATTCAATAGCAAGAGTTCTCAAACTTTTCCGTCAATTTTTATTTAACAATTACTTAAGAAATATAAATTTAGCAATATAAATTAAAAACTATTTATTTTTCAAGCAAAATATAAAAGCTAATTGGATTTGATTTATATTCATTTTTGTCTGAGAAATTATTAAATTGATTATTAAATTAATAAATTATTGCAATAAGCAGAAAATTAACAATCAAGAAATTAGTATTTATTTAAATAAGAAATTTGGATAAATGATCAACAAATAGTAATGTGCATAAAATTTGTATATGTCAAACCTACTAACTATTTTTCGAACGTCATATAATACAAAACAATTAGAAACAAAATTCCATAACATTATATACATCATAGATTCTTTTCTTCATATTGGTTTTAGATATTTTATCATCAAATACACATTTTGATTAATTATTAAGCCTTGATAGATGGAAGACTTATATTTTAGATTAAAATCTTTGGAAATCAATGCAAAGTAACTGAGAAATAGTAATTAATCTGAAAATTTCAAAACATTATTCCTTGTGTGCTTCTTGATGTAACATATTTTCGAAATGTTCATGTAGTGCCTCTGACTTCCACATAATTAAAAATATCAACTTAATAATTAAACTTAAAATATATTATTAAATTAATTAAATTAAAATGATTGTTTAAGATATTCAAAAAACCATTTTAATAAAAAAGAAAAACATTATTAACAATTCATGGATTTATAAAATCTATAAAAACCAAATGCTATCATTCGAGAAGCTGAAACCTTTGTGTTCCAAGTCGAGATCTCTCTGTTGATGACCTTGATCATCTATACCTTCTAATCGACCAAAGAAATTTTCCGTATCAGCTGAATTGACCCAATACGTCTTCGATTACCAAAAGAAGTTAATGATCAAAGTTGTTCCAGATAAATATTCCAATACTTTTACATCATACGATATATATATATATATATATATATATATATATATATATATATATATATATATATATGATCACTACCCTAATCCCGAAAATTTATACGCTATAGTCTTAATCCCAGAAACGGATAAGACTTATGTTTGAAAGCGAAACAGCAACAAAATGCGTACTGGCGCTTTGACCCCTTATATTTATTTTGTTTATCAAATAAAAATAAAATACTAACTAATTATTGCTAACGTTTATTTGTATTCCTCAATTATCTTTGAAAATTAACTAGTGAAACCAGTAAACGGTTATTTTCAAATCCAAGCTCTAATTATCTCCGAGATTAACCAAAAAATTCCAATTGAAGTGTCTTTCGAAATTTTAACAAACTTTAAATCGATTCTTATTGATGTAATTCCAATTAATTCGGTGCAATTATTTGATTGTTAATATCCAGTGTATGTTTGCAAATCGAAATTAGTTTGTCGATCTATTGTGCTTGAACTTTGCTAACTGAATTTCTCAAAGATGTGATTGTTAAACGAGCTTTTTATTTGTCTAATTTATGATCGTCCTAAAACTAAAATTTGTAGCGGTATACATTAACTCTATTTTAACTCTATTGTTTAACTTCTAAATGTAGTAATTTTTAATTGTTATTTTTACTCTAATTCTTATTATAGTAATTGCTTTCTATTTTAAGTAATTATTAAATACTAATAAGAATTAATTTTATTTAATTCAAAAAAACTTTACTAATGTCTTTACTTTCGGTTCCTACTGAACCCCAACACTATTTCTCGATTTATAAGCCTTTTATCGTCCCCTGCTCGGGCTGGCATTTTGAATTAACAATGATAGTGATGTGACCACTTTTCCTCTTGTTAATCCTTGCTGCACGAGACGTCTTTTGCTACTTAATCTATTATATTCCTGACTTCTATCGTTAACTTTTTCACTTCAATTCCTTTTATTTTTAGAATTCCCCATTCGGGCTTGATAATCCCAATCTTTTGTTACACTCTTTGCCACAGCAATGACCTCTCTGATGTCGTTTCTTCTTCTGCTTGATCATCCACCTCTTGACCTACCCCTGCTAATATCTTTAACTGAATTTTCCGAATTGTTTCAGGTTTTAACTTCTCCTTGGGCGGAGGTTTCATTTGATCTTTTCTAGGACGTCCTCGTCCATCTTTTTTCAATTTCGCCGGAGGTTTTTTGGTCTCCGGTTTTACTATGGCTTGTGACGTGGTTGCTCCCACGTTTGTTTCTTCTGGGTTTAATCTGACGTATTCTGAGAAATAATCTTCCTCGTCAGTATCCACAAATTGACAGGGATTAATCTCCTCTAACATTATTTCCTCGATGTCCTCGGAAATTTCATTTTACGTGACTTTTAGTGACCATTAATGACCATTGAGACTCTGGTGGCATTACTGGGATGATCATTACCGTCGTTATTTCCATCTGTAGACAACCCACATCCATTAGGTATTCGTCGTCATCTACTTGCCTACCGTGGATCATTATCAGGAATATACTTGTTGTATGATCGGTGGCAATCACATCTCTATATTAAAAAATCATTATAAACAAGACCATACCAAACAGTTGGAAAACTTTCAACATTTTGAAAATGGAGAATTATAAATTTACTAAATATACTTGAAATTCTGGCCTTTTGGATTTTTTGGATTCAATGGAGTAGGGACTTTTGGAAATCAAACGTAAGCTTGATTTATTTTTAAACTATATAAATCTTGATTATAGTTTAAAGCCTGAGAATGCCAATGCTTCTTTTTTAAATAATTTTGTAAAAAATAATCAACTTAAAGACAGTTTTGGTAACAGATTTCAATCGGATATATGTAATCCTTATCAAAATGGCATAAATGAATTTCATAACCAAAAACATAAATTAACTAAAAACGAAATTTCTTATAATACTAAATTTTTAAGAAATCATTCAAAGGCTTTAAATATAATTAAACCTGATATTTTAAATAACTCCGTAAATGCTGAGATTTAGGGCGAATATATATAGTAATAATGATTCTAATTACTTAACTAAAAAGAAAGTAAAAAATTTGAATAAAAATTTATTTTCAAATAAATCAAATTCTAAGGATAGTTCGTTGATTCAGAATGGTCCTTCTCATGATCATCAAACCCAGGCGTATGGATATCCGGAACCTAAATTAAAAATAACTATTAACAATAAAATTCGAAAAGTAGAATTTGATTTACCTAAATTTAAAGACCAAATGACATCTAATATTCAAAAAGATAAATTAAACAAATCACAATTAAATATAATCAAAATTAGAAAATACGACTCAAAATTTTCCGCTAAAGAATATAAAGGCTTTTCTACAAATAAAATGTATAAAAATTCAGAAGATTTTAAAAGTAAAAATTTGTATAATAACAAAAAATACTCAAAATCAATTTTCCCATCTTATGTAAGAACTCTGTCAAGGACAGAGAAAATTCTTTTGATAAAACTTTTTCCAAATATCTGGAATCCACCAGTTTCAAACATTTTGTTAGGGTATCTGACCCTTCTTTTAACTTTTCTTTCCCTGACAAGGTTACGTCGAACTCGCTCAGTATGGTGGCCATACTAGGTTCATTATCGGAACTACTCTCTGATTCAGTTTCCCCAGGGTCCTCTCTAACGGAGTCCTTCGCAAGAGATTTTACTTCGTTTCTACCACTATGTACTATAAAGATGGTGCTTTGATAAATCTCGCCAACCTATTCTTCTCCTCCTGGATTTACATTTCCAGTTGTTGCAAATAATTTAACCCTTGATCTTGGTTAATTATAAATGTCGTCTTATGCTTGTTCACGTTACCCTTATCGGTATTTTTATTGAACTGGCTTGTGTTACCACTCTGATTCTGAAGACATGACATGTCCTAATTTTCAACATCCGTGACATTTTATTTTACCAGATGAATTTACATCATCCCTCTTTATTGTACTAAAATTATTGCTGTTCTGAGGACTTCTAGTCTTGCAGACTGCAGCAACGTGCCCTTTGCTTTTACATTTTTCGCATTGTAAATTTTGAACTCTACAGTTTTTTCACTGTGGCTATTCCGTCCGCATTTTATGATTGTACATGGTTTTCCTACCGGTGTCCTTACACTGTTTACCGCAAACATGGTTGATTTTTCCAGACTACTTTTAATTATGACCGCTTTCCGGGTCAATTCGTCAAAATCATCACTGGTGTGCAATATCAGGGCGTTTCTCATCGTAGGAGTAAGTCCTGCCCATAACTGATCCTTGACCAATAATTCTGTTGGTTTTGCCCATGTGGTTTTGGACCAAATTAGCTTTCAACAATTAATGATAGCTGGTGTGCAAGTTTTCCCATATGTTCATTGGCATTCTGTTTTCGATGGTAAAACTGTTGTCTAAAAATTCTTCCCGCATCTCCGGACAATATTCGAACAGTCATTGCTTCTCTCCTATCGGCCCATGTTTTCGGTACTTCAAGAGCTGGTAATGCTATTACATCATTATATTTTTCCCTAGCAAGCCCCTTCAAATATATGGGTAATCTCTGTATCATGATATTATCTGGATAGTTCTCAAATTTTCACAACGTTAAATTCCAAGAGACTTATTTTGATCACTCTCAATTAATCTGAATTTAAATCGATTTCGCTTTTCCGGGTATTTCGTGTCTTGTTGTCTAGGTCGTCCAATGACGTGTGTCGATTTGTGTTTAAATTGTTGGTCCCTTCACTCAAATTCTCGTCGGTATATATATATATATATTTGGATATATTAATTTACTGCCATTTTTAGTTATGATATTTTCCCTGAAGTATGATATCTCTTTTACATAACAATTGTTTTTATATTTTATATTTTTGTGTATTTGTCTTTCCCTTTATTTTTGTCTTAACTTTTGGGGAGGTATGAATAAAAACCAGATATCCTCACTTCTAGATACTTAATTCTTATCATAGAATCTGATAAGAATCTGCTTTTACACCGTCAAAGTTGAATGATGCCGAGAATAATGAAAATTGTAATCCAAAGATGAAAAATCACTAAATGTATTCTGAAATTCTTCCATAAACAAACCAAGGTAACTCTCGTACTTAGAACAGGTAAATGTGGATTCAATATTGACATTGAGTTATTTGCAGTTAGGAAAATGAACCAAATTTTCACGTGTAAACTGTGTCTTCCATAAGTTTAGTTTAGCAATGAAGCATTTGATATCATCGTGCAACTTAGTGATGGGTTTGTTTTTGCCTTTTAATTTCAAATTAAGATCACTTAAATGTGCAGTAATGCCCACAGCAAATGCTAGGTCCTGGACCCAACTTTCATCTTTTATTTCATCCGTGTTTTTCCGTTAAATCTCCAAAAATAAATTGATTTCTTGTCTTAGCAAATAGAATCTTTTCAACACTTTATGACACGATAGCTATCGAACGACTGTGTAGAATGGAACATCTATGAACTCATTATCTATATTTTCTAACAGCTGACTGAATTTACGATAGTTGAGAGCATTTCCTTTGATAAAGTTCACTGTTTTGGTAACCAAAATAAGCACACTGTCCAATTGTAATGTCTTTGAAAAATTTTGTTGATGAATAATACAGTGAAAATGGGCAAATGATGAATCTGAATACAAGTCCTTAATTTTTGCTCGCAATTTGGCAGCAACACGATTATGCCTGCCAGACATTCGCTGCACCATCAGTAGATAAGCACATAGGTTATTTATAATTATTCAAAAATCATAGTTAATCAAAATCTTTTCAATTTTTTCAAAAATGTCTTCGCTTCTAGTTGTATCTTGCATCGGAATCAATTCGATAAGTTCTTAGTAAGTGTTAGCTGGTGTTAATTAGGTATTTATTATGCACTGTGGGGCGACTATCAACCGTCAAGTCAACCGGTGTTGCCAGAATAATGAAAATAAGCAAATGTATATTTTAACCTACGGGCAACACAGTCGGAACCCCCATAATCGCCGAGGCGTTAGCGGCAGAGAAATATACGATCCCATCCAGAAAAACAACTTTTATTCCGACAGTACTATTATAATTCCAAAAGTATATTATTATTACTGTCAATTATTTAAATTCCATTATTACAGTGTACCCACTACCAAGTAGGTGCCTGCGGGCCGCGAGTTTGACAAGCCTACTTTAGAGGTTATGAAAGTAACATCTCTTTCCGTCATCCAAATTATAAACAAATTCTTGGGATAATGCATGGTATCTGTGGGAGGTGTTAGGTTCTGATCAGGTGGATTGATTTGTCCTGACACAGATTATATCTGACTCCAAAGATATCAATACATAATATGTGCGTGTAATTATAAATAATCTAATATGAATTAAATAAGACGTGAATGTATATATA
>CAUHTR010004162.1:0-39214 GCA_959609185.1 Schmidtea polychroa | reverse complement strand
ATATAAGCTGGCCAGACTTATATATCAGAATCAATTCGATAATAGAGCAAACCTATATTCGCTTCTCGCTCACGAAGTCGACTTCATCGGCGTTTAGTGGGCTGCCTCGAAGTTAAAAATGAATTCGAAAGCGAATCCGAAAGAGGTCCGAAACAACAAAGAAATAAATGTGCCAATAGAATCGATCCGGGGGTGTTCGAAAAGACTGGTGGGCGCATAATTTACCGGTTCGCCACCCACACCCGTTTCAATATTTTTTTTTATATTTATGTTTAAAAATAATAATAATAAATAAATAAAATAAACAAGATTTATTTCCTAAGATTACCCACACTATATATTTTTTTAATATTTATTTTCAAAAATTTACTTCAATATATTTTCAATTTTTAAATTATTTATGTTGAAAAAAACAACCTAACTCAGATGTGATTTGAACCACTATCCATTTGAACCACTGTGCCAGTCTAGCCCACTGCGCTATCAGGTTTTCAAATTTTTGTCATTTTTACAAAATATAAACTAATCGATTCAAGTTCTTTAACTCTTTCCCGTAATTGTTCATTTCTTTAACCTTAATCTCAGCAACTCTACAGCTTTCATATAAAAAGTCGATACTTTTTCATTCTCTACCATAACTCTTTGATATATTTTCTAACTGCTCTTTATCTTTTTTCATTCTTTATGTTAACTTCATTTCAATTCATTTCTCATTCTTTCAATTTAATCAGTCATTTTATAAAATATTTTTTTATCGGATATATTAATTTTAATATATAAAAATGAATAATATAAATTCAAAATTCAAGAAAAAAATAAATTAATCTTGATTATAATAAAGAATTTACTCATGAAATCAAAAAAATGATATTTTAAAAATCTCGCCAACTTCAGGATCTATTGCAAACTTAAATCGTAGGGTGATATAGTTTTTCAATCTCTTCAAACATCAAACCATAGATATTTGTAATGCCAAATTATATTATAAAATGAATTAGAATTGAAGCAAACAAAGATATAACCCTAGAAAATAATTTCTTTCCAAATTTATTCTCCAACATGAGATTAAAACTAGGATCATCAGAAATTGAAACTGTTTTGCATCCAGGAGTATATTCTACAATGTTAAATTTTTATTTTACTGGTTGTGATTATAAAAAATGAATATGGTGAATTAACAGGTTGGATCCTGATGTTAATAAAGGGATTTAGATAAAGATGGTTTAGATATAAATTATGCTTACTATAAAAGAGTTGAACTTTATAAGTTGAAAAAATTTGAAGGTTATTTGAATTAAAACACTTGTTTGGATTCCTTCAAAACTATAACCGGGTGCTCCATAATGTTTTATAGAACTCATCTGTAATAGACTAGAAGGTGATAAAGATTGTTCTATGGAGCTGCAGATACAAAAGTAAATTAAAATTATCAACACTTGAATTGCATATACCTGAATGGACATTAATCCACATTCTGAAATCAAACTCTTGAAAGATTAAATTCCAACAAGTCTATAAATGTAAATTATTTAAATAGAATCTGTAGTGAATTTAGTATGACAGAGGGTTCAACATATTCTATAAGGTAGCAAATTTAGCATACGACCAAGATATATCTTGATTGGATTCAAAGAAACAGATCCATCTTTCAAAAAAATAACAACTTGTTATTCAAAAGATTGGAATGATAATTTAAAAACAATCCAAATTCAATTAAATAGTTCTTATTATCCAATAAATAGAATGGAATTTATATTGAAAATAATGAAAACATATTCCCATATCTAAATTATATTGAAACATGTTATGATTTCAAAGTTGAACCCGCAATTAAGTTTAGAAGATTTCAAAAATTTATATCTATATTTTGTATAAATGTTTCAGACCAAGATGATCGCCTAGCATAAATAATGTTGATGTTACACTTCATGTAACAAAGGATTCTAATTTTAAAGCTAAAGTATATACATTAATATTAGAAGAAAAGAAAATAGAAATGAAATTATATGGTGGAAAGATTTCAATTATTGAAAATGTTAGGGGAGATTCTTGATAAGAATTTAACTAATAATCCCTGATATTTTAACATTTTTAAAATGTCTTTAAATAAACCCTATTGGAGATGCGAAACTTGTAATTGTCAAGTTACAAAACACCATAAAGCAAGTCATCTTAAAACTAAAAAACATACGAGAGTTGATATTACAGGAGGTGATCTACAATCTTCAAAAACAACATCTTTCAATATTAAAACCCTTTACTACAGAAAAATATCCAGGTGAAAGACATTTATTTAAACACAATTATACTGGGCCAGAACAAGATTAGATATTAGATTAGATGAAAATAATAATCCTAAACAAGGAGAAGAACCAATAAATAGAATCGACCAAGCAGCTTTAAAACATGATATTGCTTACAATTCAACAAATCTTAGAGATAGACATGTTGCAGATGTGAATTTAATACATGATTTAAATAATATACAAAATCCATCAACCCAAGAAAAGATTCAAAGAGCTCTAGTTAAATTAGCAATGAAAGGTAAGATTTTCATAGGCTTAGGACTCAGTCCCGATCACCATGGGTGCAAGACTTCCTAGGAAAGCAAAAGATGTTGCTAATAAAAAGATTATCGAACAAGCAGAGATTGAAAGATCCCTCGAGAGTACAGCCAAGACTAGTTTACAAACCCCAACAGAATCAGAAATAAAATATGCTAATGAATTACACCATGAATTTAGAAAAAATAAAAAATATTTAAAAGTTCAAGTACATGAAAAAGATCAAACATGGTCTGCAGATTTAGTCTTTATGCCAACCAAATCATCAGACCCTGAAAAATATAAAATAATTTTAACAGTAATAGATTTATATACAAGATTTGCTTTTGCAAGGATGTTTAGAAAATAAAACAGGATATTCTATTACAGAAGCATTTGAAATATATTTGAACAACATCAAAGAATTCCAAAATATTTATGGTGTGATAAAGGAACAGAATTTTATAACAAAGTTTTTACAAAGTTTTTAAATGAAAATGATATTAAATTATATTCAACAGAAAACGAAGGAAAAGCAGTCGTAGTTGAAAGATTAAATAGAACATTAAAAAATAAAATGTGGAAATATTTTACTGCTATTGGAAAACAAAAATGGAACAATGAATTGTTACAAAAGATTGTAAATGAATATAATAATGATGTACATAGTTCTATAAAATTAACACCTTTAAATGCTTCCTTGAATCCTGAAACCATTAAAGTGGTAAATATTGAAAATGATGTTATTGTTGATACAACCCCTATAAAACCAAAGTTTAAAATTGGTGACCGAGTAAGAATATTTAAATATAAAAATAAATTTGAAAAAGGATTCACAGCAAAATGGACAAATGAAATTTTTATTATAAATAAAATACATTATACAACTCCAATAACATATAGCATCATCTGATTTAAATAATGAAAAAATATTAGGTAGATTTTATAATAATGAACTACAGAAAACAGATTTTTAAGTCGACAAGCCCTAAAACAAACTTTTCCATATTTCAGCTTCTTCTCTATCCAAATAAATATAATTATATTTTTCTTTCCAATGATTATCAACAAACATATCAAACATATTCTTATCAGGTTCAACATTTGAAAATAAATGCATTATAAATCATATTCTTATCACGCTGATCTAATTTAAAAAATATAAAACAATTAGAATTATTTCTTATAGAGTTTTTATCTAAAGCATAATATGTTTGAGATATATAAATAACATTACAATTATTATGTCTACCTCGTGTAAAGTAACTCTTTTGAATCTCTTGATTTTTCATGTTAACAACATCATCAAATATAACTAGATTCTTTTTATCTTTAGGAAGTAAATCACAATGTAAAACATCTTCAGGTTATTAGAGAATAAGATCTGGATTCCATCCCCTATATAATCATTTTTATTACTAATATCTGATTCTAAAATCTTTTCCTTGTACCAATCAACCATATCACAAGGATGAAAAACCTCTTCGGGATATGTATGTTGATTTTTAAAAATATCAATTATAGCTTTTTTTAGTTAATTTATTTTCAAATCCACATTTCAAAAGTTGTAATTCCGGTTGGTTAATGGTTGTAGAATAAAAGATTAAATTATTATAATCCAAAAAACCATCTTCTAATAACATTCTCATAAGAAGAACATTCTTTCCACATCCAGAAGATCCAATAATTAAGCATCTAAAATTATCAGGAAATACTTTATTATTAAATTTAGATTTATGTCTATTTAAAATTGGTTTCCAAGTATCCATTTTTATTTATTATAAAATGACAACACAAAACCCTACAGAGGAATCTTTGCAAGAATTAATAAATTCAAATAAAAATAAATCAGTAGTAATCTCTGGTAAAAAATATTTTATTGGAAAACATGTAAAAGAACAAGTTAAAGAAAAACTAAAGGAAGGAGGGATTCTTCCTCTGGCGGCTTTAATACCTGCAATCATTGCCGGACTATCAGGTGCTGCTGGAATAGCTGGAGGAATTGCAACTACAGTTCAAAAAGCTAAAGAATCTCAAAAGACAGACCTAGAAAAAGAAAAACTACAAACTGAAATCGAGAAAATGAAGGGAGGGAAAGGTCTTTATCTTGATCCTTATAAAGGTCGTGGTTTAAATGATTTTTAAAAAATCAAATTTCTACATCTGAATCTTTATCTTCAAAAGATAAAGATGATTTAAAAAAAAATATGTAAATCTTTAAAGAATGGATGCCTTTGTAAAACTAAAAATGGTAAAGGTTTATACTTGAAACCCTTTCCAACGGATCCTTTACCAAAATGATACCATTTTTAATACCATTAAAATGGTATATGAAGAAAGATTAGCACTTTTAAAAAAATTACAATCAGAACAAGATAAATATAATAAAAAGATACAACTCAACACGCTGAATCTATAATATTAAATGAGGTAATCCAACAACAACAAGGACCAACAATTAAAGCCATAAAAGAGTTAGAAGTTTTAAAATTTAAAGAGTTGGAAGATAAACAAGATTTAAAAGAATTACCATGGTTGGAAGATTTAAATATAAAACCTCTTATACTTGATCCTAAAATTAATGTGAGTTTAAGTAAAACAATTAAACCTACATTTAATATTAATGTTGAAGGATATCAAATAATAACAATTAATAAACATGACTTTCTGTTATATTTAAATTCAGAAAATAAATCACGTATTCATTCACAAAATGTTTATAATACTAAACACCTAGATTTTGAATTTACAGATGATTTTTATGGATTAGTTTGTGGATATCCCTCAGAGAATGTTGATCTTCTAGAAATTAAAAAATATTTAAATTTAATAGAATTAGTACATGGTAGTGCTAAAGCAAAACATATTCAAGATTTAAAGAAATATTTAAATAAAAATGAAAGGGGTTATATTGTCACAGAAGGAGAGGGCCAGGGTCAGGGCCAGGGAAAGGGTAAGGAGATAAACCCAATCAATCTTTTTATTGAATTCAGAAAACTATTAGCAGCTAAAAAAGCAGGACATAATAATTTAGATTCTGATATTTTAAAGATTTCTAAAGAATTATTAAAACAAGGAATAATTTCAAAAGATAAATTTAATAAGTATACGAAGTTATAAATACGAAGTTATAAAATATAAAATGACTCCTTCAATATTAGATTTTTTAAAAACATTTGGAATAAATACAAAAACAAATTTTGATTTAAAAGATTATGCAGATTATTTAAATTTAAAAATAAAAATATTAATGAATGATGAATTGTCGAGTCTGAAAGAAGACACTCCAAAGAATATCATTATAAATTATCAAAATTCAAATGAAAAAGGATCTCATTGGGTTTGTATATATAATAAATCTATATACTTTGATTCTTTTGGGATTAAACCCACTAAAGAAGTTGAAGACTATCTCTCGGACTACACTTTTAATTCTTTACAAGTTCAACCTAATAATACTAAAATATGTGGTATTTTAAGCTTATATGTTTTGTATAGATTGAATAAATCCAAAGGAGAAGGTTTCACTTCCTTAATCCAAGAAATTTATAATGATTTAAAATCTATACTATGAAAATGGAGCTTCGCAACCTTCCGGAAGATAATTTAAAAAAAATGGTAAACATAATGTCAGATAAATATTCAAGAACTTTATCTATAAATTCAAAAGAATCAGACTTTACTATAAACTTTCAAGATTCAATAAAATTAGATCAAAATTTAAATTATGAATTAGGTCTATTATGGTTTTGTGCTTATAATACTATTTTTAATATAACTAAAGATAATAACACATTTAGTTATGTAAGCCCCCCAAAATTCGAGGATAACATTATAATAATAATAGAACCCGGGGCTTATGAGATAAAAGATTTAAATAATATACTTTCTAAAAAAACAAATGGAGCTATTGAAATTAAAATAGATTTACCAACTTCAAAATGTATAATGACTTTAAAGAATATAGGAATTAGGTTTCAAAATAATAGTTTCTTTAGAACAATTTTAGGATTTACACAGAGTCATTATAACATACCTAAAGTTGAGAAAGAATCTATTATAACATCAGAAAATATTATAAAAATAATAAATACAAACACAATAAATATTCATTGTGATTGTATAACAGGTTCTTATAATAATGGTAAACAAACAAATGTTTTATATTCCTTTCCCTCAAACACAGTTCCTATGGGATATAAAATAGTTGAAAGAATGAATCCTCCAAATTATTTACCTTTATGTAGAAAATATATAATGGATATTAATTTTAAAATTCTTAATCAAGAAGGAGAATTGATTGATTTTAATGGAGAAGAGATTTCAATGTATTTACATTTGAAACAGGTTTGAATACGAAGTTCCACATGTCATTTTAAATTATTAATAAATGAGTTCTTATATTCCATGTAATAGAGGTGGTGGAACAATAAAAACAGGGTTTAATACAGAAGAAATATTAACTTTAACAGAAAATAAATATATTAATGAAAGAGGTGATTCAATGAAGGGTGATTTAATTTTAAATGGACACAAGATAAAAGAATTATCTTTTCCAACTGATGAAGCTGATGCAGTTAATAAAAAATATGTTGATGGTGTTAAAAATTATACTGATTTAACAACAACAAGAATTGAAAGTTCATTAACAACAAAAATGGATTCAATGGAATCAAAGCTTAATAATATCGAACAACGATTTAATGATAAATTTGACAAGTTACAAAGTCTGTTAACTGAACAAGTTGTAAAGTTAAATACTAGCATATTAAATTCTAAAGATAAACAAATTATGAATACTAAATTTAATACAATATATAATATAATAAATGAGATGATTACATCATTTAATAAAAGAATTTCAAATTTAGAGTCTCATGGAACACACATTAACACCACACATAGTATTAGAAAAAGAGCTGCTGAATTAGAACAGAATAAAACATTATTACCCCATACATATAAACATTTTATAGAACCAAGTTTAATAACAACAAACAGTAAAGAATGGGGTGTTTTTATGGTTGTAAAGATTATTGATCCTTATTTCTTTTTGTTTGATGATGATAATGAAAGAATGAAATGGTTTGTGAAATGTGATTATAATAGTAAGCTTGAAAAGGGTGATGTTATAATGACTAGTTATGATTTACCACACGGAGATTGGTATGTTAATACTCATTCACATGGACTACATAAAGTTAAAAGTAAGAATATTATTTTTAAAAGCACACTTGTACAATATATAGATTTAATATTTTATGAAAAAAAGGTTGATGTTGATGAAGTTCGTAAAGCATTGAGAGAATTGTATAAAGATATCCTCTCAACAAGAGTTTCTTTTGATATCCGAGTATTGGTACCAGATGGTGCTCAGAAGAATAAAGTCTTATTTTTTTAATTATTAAAATGGACAAAGTCCAAAAGATGGAAGAAGTAAGAGAAGAAAAAATTTATCCAGAATTGAGATCATCAGGATATTATTCCGAAGGTCACAAAGGTTCCAAGGCCTCGGCTCCCACAGAACTTGAAATTATGAGAGTAAAAGAATTTAAATCAGAAACCTTACATTTACAAGATTTATTAAAGCATTATAAAAAGGTTAAAAATAGATGGAATAAAGGGAATACAGTTTTAAAAATTATAGGTTATTCTTTAGGATTTACATCTGCAATATTAACAGTTATTTTACCTATAACTTTACCAGTTTTAACAATAGCACCTGTAATACTTGGAAGTATTTCTGTAGCTGATGGTTTCTTGACTGAAATAGTTTCATTATCTTATACTTCTAAAAAGAAAAGTTTATATCGTGAAGTTTGTTTATCAATAGAATTAGGAATCTCTAAATTATTTTTATTTCAATTAAAAGCTTTGGAAGATGGAATCTTAACTGATGATGAAATAATGAAATCAAATCAAATAATACAAGATATTAAAAATAATATTAATAGATTAAAAAGTGCTAATGTTATAACTAATGAATATTCTAAAAAAATTAAACGAGAGAAGTGGCTAAAGAATCATACATAAAAAAATTTATTGCCCTTCAAAAGGTTGATGTTGTCACTCTTAAATTAATTGTTGACATTTTTAAAAGAAAAAAATCATTTGATAGAATCTGATGTTAACTTTTCGAAATTAGTTTTTAGAACCTCCTTTATGATCTTTAAATTCTTTATCACTTAGACCTTTTATATATTCAGGATCAGTATTAAAATATTTAAGTTCTAAACATATAGGATTAAAAACTTGAGAATATAAAGGTCTGCCAATCCTTGGGGGATAAATGATCTCAACTCTATAAATATCAAGATCAGTAAGATTTAAATCATAGACTTTATTTATTTTATCAAGACTTTTTATTATAGGGATTAAATCATTTCCAATTGGGAGAGTTGTTTTCATGTCAGACAAGATAAATCTTTTGTCATCATAATTTGATAATGATACTTTTTGGGATTCTATCAAGTAAATATCATGCTTTTCACTTTTAAGTTGATGTACTTCATCAATTTTATCTTTATGACCTTCTTTTATACAATCTTTATAATCTTGATGAGAAAGTTTCCTGGCTACGCATCTCTGTATTCCTTTACATCTGTTATCCTTTACAGGTTTCTCTTCTTCTGATCCTCCCGGGAATACAGGATATCTATGTGTAATGCTTTCTTCTGTTTCTGGGGTTTTAAATATAAATGTATGCTCTTCAAATTTAGGATTTGTAAATGTTTCGTATGAATATTGTTTAGCACGAATAAATATTCCATTTTCTATTGGAGTATTTGGTTTTTCATCTTTAAATGAAAATAACTCTCCGGATGAATTTATTAAATTTGAAAGTATAGGATTTTCAGCTATGTCTCTTTCAAGGTCCTCAGTTCTTATGGTTAAAAACATTGAATCCGTATCCATTGCATGCATTGCTATATTTGCTCCGTATATGGGATGCAAGACATTATAATATGTTTCATACATTTGCAATTTTGAAAGTTCTAAAATTGCAAAGCCTATAAATATTGGTTTATTATATGTTTTCTCAAAATTTTGTAGTTCTACTGCAGTAAGACTTTCAGAAAATACCTGTGCGTTTTTAAATGTAGGCTTTCCTAGCATGCGATTATAACGGGCTATATCCTTTTCACTATTTGTCAAGAGTTCTATATTAGTATACTTGTCTATATTCTCCATGGTCTTGCCAAAGACTGAGTTGTTTAAAAGTTTATAACCATTGTCTTTTAAAAGGTTACCTTGTCTTTTTGCAATGTTTCTACAACGAATGTTCTCCTCGATAAAGGTCTTCATGAATGCTCTCTGTTTAAATCTTATAACACTATGAACTTTTTTTAATTTCATTCCTTGTGAAAGATAAAACTGCAGGAGTCTATAGTGACAGAGATAATATTCTCGATCTGTTTGATCACAAAGAAGCTTTGTTGTTGGCGGTTTATCCTGTGAGATTTGCCAGGATGAAAGTTCTTGGATATTAATCTTTCTTCTTATAGGGGCTAAAGGGAAGTGTCTTGTTCCTGATTTTATATCCTCAGGATATTCGAGGTCACATTCTATAAAGTATCCTATTGGAGAATCTTTAGGGGTTGCACGTATTTCTTTTATAAGAGTCTTTAAGGATTCTTCTTCTTCTACGGAGTGCACAAGGCCTGAGGAGTATATTTCACGAAAGTCACTCATTGGTAAATACTGAGTCATAATTCCTGAATATAAAGCTGTTGCATCTATATAAAGTATAAACAAAGGATTCTTCATTCCTTCTAATACTTCTTCTAGTTCCTCATTGTTAAGTTTTTTATAAGGCTCAGAGGTCTTTGAAAGCATTCTACTATTAGTTATTGCATTTCTAGCTTTTATTTCATTATTCCCCATTACTGAGGATACTCCTCCTCTAATGTTTGTTTTAATTTGATTAAACATGTCTTGCTCGGTTAAAAGATCTATAATTTTATCAGATTCTGGAAGATCTGAAGTCCAAATGGTATATAACATGGTATCCCAAGCTAAGGAAGGAGCTGTTATATAATTATAAGGTTTAAGAACAAAAGACTTTGTAAATTCTTCAAAGCAATCTGCTAGGATGTAAACATCTAGGGACAGGTAGGTGCTTGTATAATCTCCCAAGGTTTTACAGTCAAACAGCTGAAACATTTTATTTGCTCGGGAATATTCCTGATCTGTAATCCCAGATTTTGAAAGTAGTGAATAAAAGGCCTCTTTCTCTGGCAGACTTGTTTCCTTTAATTTTTCAAATGAATCAACGTAGTCATAGGGATAGATTCCTTTTGCTAGGCATGTCGAGTATTCTTCCGGGGGTATATTATTTTTTTCCAAAAAGTCCCGAGTGATTTTAAAGTCTTCTGGCCTTAATGTTTTTGCTATGCCATCTAAAGACATTTGTAGGAAGTTTAAGGAATCTATAAATTTTAATTTCCCATATTCAACTGATTTATATTTTTCCTTTGTAAGTCCTATAACCTTGAAAGAGTTTTTGGCATTTGCTGCTAGATGCTTTATAAATAGATGTAGGTCATAACCAAAAAGATTATGAAATATAACTGGTACAAATTTAGGAGTATGACAATTAAGATTGCAGTTTTTATGGGCTGCTCCTCGATAATTATTTTCCTTTTTTAAATGATCGTGATCTATAACCTTATCGTTAGTTCCAGGATTGGATTCTCCATCAGAATGACTTCCAGAATTGGATTCCCCAAACCCTTGTTTGCACATCCAGCAGTTGAAAGTATTTTTATATTCTTCTAATTGTTGCTCTGAAATATTTTGAGGGTACTTTGTTTTTAATGCTTTAAATATTTCATGTTCTAGATCATTTATACTTGTAGTAAAATGATCCAAGACATCTTCTGAGGTTCCTTGAAATGCATATTCTCTAGATTCTATGAGTTCAGGATAATTACTTTTAAATAATAATTTATAGGCAGATGGTAATTGTTTAGTTTTTTTAACACTATTAGGTTTATTATTTTTTCTTAGAAAGGCCTTTAACCTTGTTGGCTTCTCCTTCTGTTTAGAGGCTTTCCATGCATCCATGAGTTTATATTTTTCTATTATTTTTAAATATTGCATAACTAGATCTTGTTTATGATTTATAGATTCAAAGTCTCCGTAGACAACTCCTACTGTTTGTAGTAAATTTGAAAAGTTTTTAAAATGCATCCTGGGATCTGTAGGCATTCTAATTAAAGCTGGTGAATCCTTTTCACAAAATCTTGCATGCTTAATCATGGAGTTTTTAGTTGTTGAATAATGAAGACATCTTTTACATGTTCCGCCTCCACAAGTTGGATTCTCTGGAGATGTAAAGGCTTGAAAGTTTTTTATTAAAATATAATGTTGATTATTTTCATGTTCCAAGATTAAAAGATATATCTCCCTGTCTCCTAGGCCCTGTATCTCATAGTCAGAAATATAAATTGGAATAATATCTCTGTATCCATGTCCCCATCCTTTAACATGTTCATAAATATTAAGTTTAAGATTATTTAGTCTTTCAAATTCTGGAATGTCTTCTAGTTTCATTGGATGCGTGAATCCCTTGGGGAATATTAATTCATTTTCATATTCTTTGTATTTTGAAACTCTTTGAGGGTTTTCAGCTTGAGGATGTAAATGTGCAAGTATTGACCACATGAAACATTTGTTATCCTTATTCTGTACGTTTATAACATTTCTAGATTTAAAGGGTGTAGGAATATAGGATTTAGGATTAGGTGGTAATCCCCTCCAGTAATCAATTACTAAAGATTGGAAGCTATGAAATACTAAGTTTGAATCTCCTAATTCATTTTCAACCTCTTCTTGTTTTGCTTCTACTGCTTGAATTATTTCTTTGATGCTTTTATTAAATCCTCTAGTTGAAAATAAATATTTAAAAGGCATTGGGATTTCAACATCTAAAGGAATTGTGTTTTCTGGTCCTTGGCCTACCGGTCCTCTCCAGTATTTTGCTTTTATTGTGATTTTATATTTTATAACATTATACCTTGATGCTTTATAATTTTTTAAAGCTTCACAGAAAGAATCTTTTATATTTTTTTTATTTCTCTTTATGTATTCTCCAGGGGTTGCAGGTCCATTAATTTTTAATTTAAATTCATCTATGTGATTAAAATTGTCCCAGTTGTATTTTTCTCTTTCAAGATGATCAGGTTCTCCTTCTGAATGACATTATTCCTCGTCGTCGTCAGAATGCCCTTCAGAATGTCTTTCATTAGTTTCTTTTATGTGTTCTTTTAAATGTTTTAAATAGTAGAAATTCATTTTTGTTGAAAAGTTGCAATGAGGGCATGTAAATACTTCTCTAAGTTTTCCGATACAATTTTCAAAATGTTTATTATATCCTGAATGCAGATATCTTCCTTTACATTTAGGACAGAGTTTAGAATTTGTGTCATTAAGATTATTTTCTTTTAGTAAGTGAGCCTTCGACTTACAGTGGGACATTAATCCTGTTTTATTTTTAAAAACTTTATTGCAAATATTACAGTTCATTTTTAGAATAAATTTTTTTATTGGATCCTATGTTTTCTATTTTTAGATTTTTATTTTTTTATTTTTTATTTTTTTATTTTTTTATTTTTTTATTTTTATTTTTTTATTTTTATATTACCAAGACCTGTATTCACCAAGACCTGTATTCACCGAGACCGCAGGATTGCGAGACAACAATCACCGAGACCCGAGACCTGTAGACCTGCAAGTAGTGGGGATATATCCCTAACGACCGCAGGCTGATTTACGTTTTTCATAGCTTTATCGGTGTTTTTTTTCGGTTTTGTTGCATTAATTCCATATTTTTTAAATCTTGCGAAATAGAGGAAAATAAAAAATGTGCGTTTTTAAGGGTTTTTAGCGTTTTTTTGTGCGTTTTTAGGGGCAAAATGGCCATAAAAGATGAAAACAGTGGGAGGCCTGTGGTCGTTAGGGATATATCCCCACTATTGATTTCTCTTCTATTTTATCATCGGAAGGTAATCAGGAAAAAACATTCAAGGATGTATTTGAATCGTTGTTTGAGGATGGTATATGTTGGTCTAAAGTCATCGTTAGCTTAATGTAAGTCAGAAACATTCTTATTTTATGTCCAAATGAACATCCAAAATATATGAACTGGCCAGTGCAAGAAATTACAAAAATTTACCCATGGATCAAAGAAAATGGTGACTGGAAATATATAAAAAAATTAGAGTTACATTTTTGGTTAAGAACTATGTTTAAACGTTTCATTATATTTTTTGTCAATTTAATAAAAATTTATAAACTTTGATAGTTAATTTAACTTGCATCAAATTCATATTTATTACTTACATATTAATAATAACATTCTAGATCAACCTAGAATGTTCTAGAACATTCTAGAACATTCTAATTGATTGGTAACAATAAATATTTAGATACAATAATTAGTTATTATTTATCTATGAACAAAATCTATGAATAAAAAGAATATTCTTAGTTATATAAAAAAATTCTAGAAGATTCTATTTGGTTGTTAACAATAGTTGCTTAGATAATTAACTATTGTTTTAATATTACATTTAAATTTCAATTAATCAATAAATTTTTATCTAACAAGTAAGATTTTATTTTGCTCTTGTTAAATATTTATTTTCTTTTCTTTCAGATATTATTCAATCAAAATAAAAGAAGAAGAATGCCAAATATTAAAAAACAAACGGTAAACTTTATTTATTTAATATATTAAGTTTTTCGTTTAAAAAATATGTTGCGATATCGATCAAGGAAATGATAGGGAAGATTTCTATGATAAATGTTAGTTATAAATTTTTATAATAAATTAACCTTTAATTAAATACTATTTTTTTAATAAATTTTATAATAAGCTAAATGTTTTACCCGCTTTCATTTATCATAATAATACATTTAAATTAATTTTTTAATGATGTTAATACGTTCCAGTATTAATTTTATAAGTTTCGATTCTATGTTTAATTACAATAAGAAAAGCTTTCAAAATAAATTTCAATTTGTAAAATCGAAAACCCTTCAATTTAAATCAAAAATAACCGGTAATATTTTTCCAATTGCAAACTGGTTCACTAATCAAATAAAATTCAAATTCTATAAGTTTGAATTCTGCTTTAAATATTTTTGACTAAATTATATTACTTTTAACTTCAAGTAGCAAGCATATAATAAATTATTATTTATATGGTAAATTGCTGACCGGACAGACAAAATAAATCCGACTAAGGGTACTTAAGGGTAGTCACCTGGGGTTGAAACATAGTCTAAGACCTGTCCCGAGTCAAATGAGGGCCACGTGTAAAATTTCAGCATCCTAGGTCCGACGGTGGGGAATTCTATAGAAAACAAACAAACTTTCATCTTTATATATTAGATTTAATTAAGGATTATTATTTTATATATATATATATATATTTTTTTTTAATAAATTAAAATTGAAAAATAGATACAAATCTTTGTGAATTTGAGATTTTCTTTGAGATTTTCTCCATTGGGTGTCTTTTTAAAATATAATTAATATTATATTTAAACAAATTTATACATAAATAATGTTTGTTTAAAAAAAATATCAAAATGGTAAAAATGACAAAAACGGGAAAAATGTCAATTGGATCGTCTTATTTATAATATTAAACTAAACAACATTAATATTTTTTTAATAAATTTTATAATAATTTTAATTTATTTTTAATATTATTTAAATAATATAAATATTACAAGTTATTGTTTTTGCTATCATCAGTACTATATAGGAGACGCAAAGAATTCTTTATGTACCAATAAGTATACAATATCACTGATCTAGCTTTATTGCATACTTTTCATGGTACACTGGAAATCACATCACTTGCATAATAGCTTGGTCACAGAAATCTGTATTCACGTAAACATAACGTATGAAAATCATAATCACCTCTGTTGACTAAAAAAATAGTCAATACATAGAAACTGTTTACAAATGCATCCGTTTACCTTTAGCATTTTTAAGTAATAAAGTAATGGTTTTTTGTCGGATGTCTTACACTTGAATAAAATAACTACACATTGTTTGTGATTATAAAACTTTTTTCTCAAAATATATGGAACACAAAAGGGAAACCCGAATTATTTTAATAATATAAAATTCATTTAATAAATATTTAAATCATTATTTATTTTAAGGTGTTATACCCAAATTACTGTCAAAACAGTAGTCACAATAAAAGCTGTCATAAAATTATGCAAACATATTATGGCAAAACATATTATCAACAAAATTACTTTTTATGTCCATATTGCGAAACTTTAAGTTCCGATCCCTACATGTCCTTTTATAACACGCATAAGACACATTTAAATCAATTTGTGATGCGTAAAGATAAGCTTTTCAAAAGAAAGGTTTCCACTCACTTAATTAAAAATAAAAAAGCAAGATTGGAGAAAATAGAAAATGTAATATCGAACTCAGAAATAATTGAAATCATGGATTCGGAGGAAGAAGATTCGAGGCATGAAGAAGCTGGAAGTTCAAGGTGCGAAGAAGCTGAAACTTCAAGGCGTGAAGAAGCTGGAAGTTCAAGGGGCAAAGACGCTGGAACTTCAAGGCGTGAAGAAGCTGGAAGTTCAAGGCGCGAAGACGTTGGATGATCTGAAGAAGAAGAAATTGATATAATAAATGGATCGTTTGAAATAATAGAAGAACTAGATTTCAATGATCAAAACGAAAATATATCGAATGTTGACAGTGATAGTACTGACTATGCAGATCATTACTCACTAGTTGATGACTTTCAAACAGGAGCAGGAATATCAGATGAACCGGAAATTGAATGTGATTTATACAGAACACATAGAATTATCACACTGAACATATCTTGTTATAATATACAAAAAATAGTTATTCCACCAACGTTGTTGATAAAATTAAACGCTTGTATAAATGAAATGAAGAGCGTTAAGATACAGTTCGGGATCAATGCAGAATTCGTCAAAGACGGTGAGCTGAAGACTGCAAGAATGTCAAACAGAGCTACAAAATTAACAGATGACTTTTTAGATGAAGGAATCGAAAGTTTGAATGAGAAAATTGCTATTAGATCAGAGTTGGGTAGCAGTTGGCGTCTTAACAGGATACTGGAGGTTAATTTTAAAATAACAAAGTTTGCCGAAATTAGTCGATTGTCTGGACATCGACATATAAGAACCTCGGCATCATTAAAGAATAAAATCATAAACATCCAAAATCAAGACAATCTGTGTTTTATTTACAGCGTTTTGTCTATATTGAAATACGAAGACATTCATGAAAACCGTAACAGACCGTCACAATATTATCGGTACATGAATGAAGTAAATTACGATTCGGAAAACCCTCCGACAACATTGAAAGACATAAAGAAATTTGAAGATCAGAATCCAGGATTGGCGATCAATGTTCTCTCATACGAGTTGGATGATACATATTTAAATAATGATGATGATGTTGTTATGAAACATCCGAATATAGACATAATTCGGAGGACAAAGGTTAAAGATGTTACACCAATATATTTATTATTACTAAGTGAAAGTAATAATTACCATTACGTTGGAATACCTAATATCAACAGGTTAATGAACTGTCATGTATACAATAATTGTACAGTTCGAATTCAATGTATATGGTGTGTAAATTGTCTAAATGGATTTCGGAGACAATTGACATATGAAAGACATCTGGCTTTATGTAAGAAAAATCAGCTTGGGACAACTTTGTACGTTATGCCAACAGAAAAGAGCTCAGATTCAAAGATTGGTCGAAGAAAGTGACTCCACCTTTCGTAATCTATGCTGATTTCGAATCTATTTTACCAGACGATCAGCAATACCATCAGAAACACTTACCGATTTCAGCTGGACTTTTGCTGATAAACAATTTTAGCGGAGCTTCCTCATATTTTCAATTTATTGGGTTAAATTGTATATTTGATTTTTTGAAATAGCAGAAAATAAAGTAAATCATTATTACCAGAGAAATGGTAAACAACCTTTAATTCTCAGTCCAACGGAACAATCCTCTTTTAATATGCAATCATTTTGTTATATATGTAAGGAACACTGTGATCATTTGGTTCGAGATCATGATCATTTCAGCGGGAAATATTTAGGTGCGGCATGTGGAAAATGTAATCTTTCAAGAAGAGTACGTCGAGTGCTTCCAGTAGTATTTCATAACCTGAGAGGTTATGATATGCATCATATTTTAAAATATGGCATAAATAAATTCCCTCACTGGAATTTGAGTTGTATTCCGACAACATCCGAAAAATTTCTTACGCTTATTGCGCATTGTAAGCAAATAAAGATCAAATTCATTGATTCATATCAGTTTGTAAATGAATCTTTGGATAATGCAGTAAAAACAATAAACAGTTTACCAATTACAAATGCAGCATTTACGGGAACAATACAGGATTCAAAAGGTATTTTTCCATACAATTTTGCCACAAGCCTGGAAGTTCTACGAGAAACCAGAGAATTGCCACCAATTTGGGAAGGAGTGTCACAAGCCGCATATGATAAAGCAGTGAACATATGGTCTGAAACCGGATGTGAAACCCTTTTAGACTATATGATGATATATCTAAAGTTGGATGTATATCTTTTAGCAGATTACTTTCAACAATTCAGAACTAAATCATAATGGATTGGAACCTTTAAATTTTTTCGGTATTCCGGGAATGACATGGGCATCGGCATTAATGTCATTGGATAGACCTATTGAATTGTTGCAAGATAATGAAATGTATAATTATTATGAAGCTGGCATTCGAGGAGGTATGACTTTCGTTAATAAACATCAAGTCAGAAGAGATGAAAATACAGAGTTATTATATATCGATATAAATAACTTGTATGGATGGGCACTTAGTCAGAGTTTGCCATATGGAAAGTTTGAATGGATCCATACTGATTTGGACACTATTCTAGAAGAGTGTAAATCATCAAACCTAGAGAATTTACCATATGGATATACGTTGGAGGTTGATATGAATATTCCAGATGAAATCAAAGATGAAATTATAAATTATGCTCCGGAAATTGCACCAGCCAAAATATTTCAGGCAACTGGGATTAACATAGAGCGCATTATTTTTCACCATAAATTTATGATGTATGGATATGAAAAGCAAACTCAATTACTAAAAGATTCATGTTGTCAATATCAATGTCAAGAATGTATTACTTACAAAAGAAAACAAACAGTAAACATTCTACTCAACGAATTGTATAAATATTTCAAATAGTTTTTAATAAATGTTTCATTGTTTTGAAAATTTAATTAGAAATAGTTAATATTTTTTAAATTGCGCGCGAAAAATAATTTTTAAAACAAAGATTCGAGATCTCTGATTTTAATTACATATAAAACAAAAACATTGGTATTAATATCTCTATTTATATTGGCTCTATATATTAATCAAATGAGTTTATTTAAACAAATATTCATAGTTGACGCAATAACAGCATACATTTGAACAAAGATTTGAAATCTACATTCAAAACTACTATAGAAAGCTGAAAGTCCCATCAAAATATGTAAATTTTACGATGCACTGTCATAAATAGAATGGTTGAAAATATTTCAAAGTCCGTCGGACATAGCCGAATTTTTGAGAATAATCGATTGATTTTACCTTTTCTTAATTCCTGGGAGAACCAAGAAACTTTTCGAAGATTTTATTTCAAAATCTTCTTAGTTGAATGAGGACGCAACTTTTTTGTTAAGGATGTCTCGACTAAATATACTTGGTTCCCAATGTTCCAAAAATTATTCCTTAAAAACGTGAAATTTATATTGAAAAGAAATCTTTTCGTTGATTTTCATATAAAATAATCTGTGTCGACAAATAACAAATCTTTTTCGTGGACAATGTCTGGGTGAAATCTTTAATGTAAGAAAAGCACATCTGACTAAATTTTGCACTTTTTTGCACTTTGCACTTTGCACTTAAAAATCAATATATGTGCAATAACTCATCGATCAAACGCGCAATAACTCATCAGTAGGGGGGTGAGGTATATATGCGCGATAACTCATCGATCAAACGCGCTATAACTCATCAATCAAAATCCGTGATAATTCATAATACATTCGGACAGCCGAATTTTTGAGAATTATCGATTGATTTTACCTTTTCTTAATTCCTGGGAGAACCAAGAAACTTTTCGAGGATTTTATTTCGGAATCTTCTTAGTTGAATGAGGACGCAACTTTTTTGTTAAGGATGTCTCGACTAAATATGTCTCGTTCTCAAGATAGCCCAAAATATTGATTGATTACACTTTCTGAATTCCTAGGAGAACCAAGAAATTTTTCGAGATCTTTATTAAAGAATCTTCTTAGTTGAATCAAGACGCAACTTTTTTGTTAAGGATGTCTCGACTAAATATACTTGGTTCCCAATGTTTCAAAAATTATTCCTTAAAAACGTGAAATTTATATTGAAAAGAAATCTTTTTGTTGATTTCATATAAATTAATCTGTGTCGACAAATAACAAATCTTTTTTCGTGGAAAATGTCTGGGTGAAATCTTTAATGTAAGAAAAGCACATCTGAATAAATTTTACACATTTTCCACATTTTGCACTTTGCACTTTGCACTTAAAAATCAATATATGCGCGATAACTCATCGATCAAACGCGCAATAACTTATCAGCAGGGGGAGGGGGGGTATGTATGCGCGATAACTCATACTGATTCATGGGGTCACATCTACCTACTAGCCGTTGTTTAGCAAGTTATAAGCACAACAAACAAAAAAACTTAATTATTTGGATATTATTTAATTCACCCTTTGCCAATTTCCTGAGTTAGAAATATCTTTATCTTATTAACTTTATAATAATAACAAAAATATAATAATAAAAATGGTATTAAAATTTATAAAACTTGATAATAATATTAATAATAATAATAATAATAATAATAATAATAATAGTAATAATAAAACTTTATAATAAGCTTTATAATAATAATATTAATAGTAATAAAAGTTTTTAATGAAATTCATAAAACTTTATGATAAAACTTGATAATACAAATAATAATAAAACTTTGTAATAAACTTTATAACAATAATATTAATAATAATAAAAATTTGTTTTTATCTTATCCAAAATAAGTGATTGTTTAAAATTAGGTCCTCTGCCTCTCTTGTGGAGTAAGTGTAGGTTGAATTATGATGCGATCGGGTGTTAAATTGAAATTTCTATTATGGCCGATGGTGATTGGTCGGTTCGTGGAGTTGACGTGTTGGGTTGGTTACATAGTATCTGAATTTAAGGCCAATATTTTATGAGGGGTAAGTTGCTATTAATAGCCCAAGGTTTGATCACTCGGTACTTCCGTGTTATCTTACCCCCAAAAATTAAATTATAAAATACAATTAAAATAACAATATGAAAAATGAGAGAATACATTATTGATGACGTTATTGAACATTATTGAACATAAATTTATGAAGGCTATCTGTGATTTATGTGATTATGTGAGTTTATGTGGCGCAAACGTGTTCTAAGCAACAGTGCCGATGTGTTCGACACTATTCTCAACGACATTGTGGTTTCCTGGGCACCTGGATGACCATTTACAAACTCTTTACAAACATTTGCTGAGTTTGTAACTGTGATTTAGAAAATAAATATAATAATTATATGTGTTCTTTTTTAATTTTATTTTTGGGGGTAAGATAACACGGAAGTACCTAGCACTCGACTATTAGTCAATCTGGAAAAATGGGAAAATCTATAATTTTCAATAAATTTCTATAAAGTTCAATCGATAAAATCAACAATGTAGTTTAAATATTCAAAAACAGGTTAATTCATGGCATTAATTAATTAACTAATTAAAAGAATTAATGTAATTCGTACATAGAGTGGGATAGTAGCGGTAACCTGTCTAATATAATTAATTTTAGTGACAATAATGTATGTTAATGATGTGAAGGTAATAAATCAAAGTATTAATAATATAAATGGTGAACGATCCAAGTGATAGTATTTGAGTAGGTTAGTAGACTTTTTAATGGTCTCAAAATCTCCTTAGGAGGAAAAGAAGCATTTCAAACGCAGCTCATCGGCCTAACAGCCGATCCGCTTAAAATTAAGATAAATACATTTACTAATCCTAATGTATTATATCTATGTATTATATATATTTTTATCTCTATTCCTATCTGTCACTACTCTTATCTGTCACTACTCTTATCTGTCACTACTCTTATCTATCACTACTCTTATCTGTCACTACTCTTATCTGTCACTACTCTTATCTGTCACTACTCTTATCTGTCACTACTCTTATCTATCACTACTCTTATCTATCACTACTCTTATCTATCACAACTCTTATCTATCACTACCATATTACTACAATTATCTATATATTAATACTATTATCTATATATTGTACTATTATCTATCACTACCATTATCTATTAATGCTCTTATCTATCACTATTCAAATTGGTTATTGTGGTTATTTGTACAATCATATGTCATCTATCTTTCAGGTTTATGTAAGAATTCATGTATGGATTCTGCCCGTCCTGATAGTCCTTTATTATTATGTCTTATATCTTATATACGATATGATACCATAACCAGACAAATGCTACTTATGAAGTATTGATCTTCCTACTCAATTATCAAACAGATTCTATTTAGCTCTCCTAATCAGTCAACTATGGATGTCCTATACCTAATTGATAAAAGCCTACCTAACAAGTTAATCCTAACATCAAAGTCATAAAGCCTTAAACAATGTCTTGATCCTGAAAGACTAAATGAATCCAAACGGCCATGGTTTTTCATGTTTATTAGCTAACTGCCTAGAGGATGTCACCACTCAGATAGACCCACTTTCTAACGATTGAGCCCCGGCTTATTGTTCATAGATTGAAGAAATAAAAGTTTTAGAATTTTAAGGGTGAGAATTTCTCCCCTTCAGCCTTAACCGGCACGCATGTTTATTAAAATAAAATTTGATTTTTTTTAATGATAACATGGGTTATTAAGATAGCGTTAACTACATAAGATAACTACATAAGCTAAACAGCATGAATAATATAACTGCTGGTGGATAATAATCTAAAGGCAATAAATATAGTTAATAAGAGTTGGTACGGCCTTCAATGAATCTAGATTTTTATACGGTAAGGTATATATACCATAATTCGAACATTTTTAGTAAGTAGTCTGCATGTTATCGGAACTATATAATAATATAATAATATAATAATATAATTCGAGTAATATAACTGGTGTTTAAACTACCTAGTATAGCTCGAGTATTATTCGGAGTTATTACCAGAATGGGAATTTTCTTTTAGTGGGATTTACTTTAATTTTTGACACAAGATTAAGTTGAAGTATCAATTATGAATTCTATAAGGGAAGGGAACCTTGTCTAAGTTTGTAGATTATCTGTGCCGTGGAATTTTTGAGGTTTTACGAATGATTTACAAGATACGACTTATTCAGAATGGAAATTTGGGTCTTAATTATCTTACGTATTTTAATAATTAAGTATATATAGAAGTAGATAGATGTGTGGACTCCAGCCCAACAGCAATCCTCGACTCTCACAAACTTTTTTTGAGCGACTAATACCCCCCCCCCCCCCTACTTAAAAAAGTTTTTTTGGACCCCCTACTTTTTTTAAATGTTAAAACTTGTTTTAATTGTCGATTACGTAATAATTTTAATTTGTTTAAATAGTTTATTACGTCATCAATTTTCATTTTTATAAGAATTTTTCATGTCAATATATTTATATTCTCTTTTAAATGAAACTATGGCGCCATCAAAATTGTGAAATTTCATTTTTAGTGCTCCATTTTTTGACTTTACACATCTTTTTAAACAACTCGAGATATTTTCACTCAAACAATATATAAATACAATTTAAATCTCTTACGAAATATCATCATTATTTATTTCAAATTCACAATCATAACACCTTAAACAATGCCTTTTTCAGCCAACCTTTACATACACAAACATTTTCAACTTTTAAAAAATACAAATTATGCATCTATACTTAAGAAAACCCATTATGATATTCAAAAATTATATTAAAAGACATATTAAAAGATATATTAAAAACTAAACAGAAATTCGAACACTATCTAATCTCCAAATCGATGATATGACATCTTTCTCATCTATTTTATATCCCTGTATTGAAATATTTACAAACCAGCTTTCCCATCTTTATATTCAATTTCTTCAAAGGCATCATGAAAACGGGAATTTCGATAGTTGATAAATATATTTCCATTGCAAATTAGATTCTTATTGATTTTCCCTAACACTTTATTTACTGCAATATCTTCTTTGTTATATGTGCTATGAAACTTGAATATTGCGACTTGATCAATTTGACTGTATTTGAGAATTCAGATGGAATTTCATCTATCAAGAAATATATCTAATGGTTATGATACATTTGTACTGGTTTCACATGATTCTTGACATGCTTCGTCTCAGTTATTTTCTTAATTGGGCTTGTTTTTTTCAATAAATTAGAAAATGTTTTCTCACCAAAAACGTTCTTCTTGGGTTGCATTTTTAAAAATAATGACTATCATGTCATTTCATCTCTCTTTTATACTTGTGTATAACCAATCAAATTAATGCATTTGTATTGCAAACAACATGAATGTGTGAATCCTTGACCTTTGTGTGTGTGGCCTTTGTATGTGAGTCAAACATGGTTTGCAGATGTATTGCAAATTTATTAATTCTTTAATTAGAACGTGTACTATCACAAGTAACACTAACAAAATAAAAATTAAAAAACACTACATTATAATAACTAAACATTTATTGATGATCTACAATTAATAAAAAATGAGTTTTTCTCAACTCCTTTCTTAATATCCATATATTATACTTCCTCTCTCTATCAACACAACCTTGGCATTTGTATGCGCATACTGATGGCTTGGTGCTGTCAACAGGGTCAAAATCGTCTTCTAAGGTGCTCAAGTGATCAAACAAGACCACATTCAAATCTATACTGGTAGACATCCATATTCCATTCAGAATATAAAAATTCGAATATAAAATTGAAGATTCCAAATATTAAGTTTAGTAGAAAATTTTAGTATAAATTTTCTTGCGCATTTTGATAATTACGTAGATATAGATAACATACAAATACTACATAATGTAAATGTAATTTATTCAATGGAACAATTTTGGTGTTACTAAACATTCGAATATAAAATTTAAGTTTCCAAATATTAAATTTGGTGGAATTAATCGACTACCGGAGTACTTGTTTTGTTAAATTTTAAGTATTGGGTATTCCCCGTTTAGATTTCACTAATGTTGTGTACTCTAAAGTAGATTGAGTGTGAAATTAGGTATGTAAGTTAAATGCTGAAAAGTAATTTTAATTAAAATTTACCTACTTTCCAGACTACACTGAGTTCGGTACGATAGGCCTTATGGTTATGTAGGCATCATAGATCCTCTTTTAATTACAGTTAATTTGATCGTCCACATAGCCGTAAAGACTATACCAACTACCGAGATGGATTTCCCCCAATACTCTATGATTTATCACAATTTTGTTCGTGGTGACCTCTGGTAACAATTCAATTTAGGAGAATGCCAGGTCATGGACCTTGTAGTCATTGAGGGTTGTGGATCCGACAATGATGATGTTGATAATTGAATGGATGCAACCTGGCTCGGATCTCACGCATAAAATTGTCACCACGAAGATTCCAGTCACTCTTGGATCATGAAATAAAACAAAGACAAAATTTGCATTTTAAAATATAATTAGTGATACTATATAATGACACGAAAAATAATAATAAATGATATCATAACAAACAAATAACAGTCAGTCTTACTATTTGTCTTCGATTCGGTTTGGATAAATTAACAAAGAACAATTTTTGGCATAAAAGAGAGTCTTGTGATGGAAATGTAGCGGTATATATACCTAGTTTTTGGTGTGAAAGTACGTGTGTGTCCATCGATGCAGTAAAACAAACTCGAATTCTTTTAAATTCTAGAACATTCTATTTTTGATTTTTATCGCTTTTGATGGCAATATTTGTGCCATAATTTTTGACTTTATTTTTAAAGTTTTATTTTTGCAATATTTTTATTAATCTTGCCTCCATGATGGATTTGGGCATTTCCATTATATTCCATGTTAAATTTATTCTATTTCTTATTTTAGAGTCGTTTTTTATGGATTATTTTTTAAGATTTTTATATTTTAGACTAAATTATTTATTTTTCTTAAATTCTATTGTATTGAATGGCAGCCATGATGGATTTCGCCATTTTTAAAGGATTGTTCTGGGTTTTTCGTCTAGGATTTTCTTTATGCTAGCTCTTCTAAAGTTTTTCTTTCTACTCTTTACAATTCAACTTTATTCGCATTTGTTTTGTAATTTTGTGTTTTTCGGTTATATTTGAATCAGATTTCATGTGATACTTCTTGCTCGTGTTTTATTTTATTTTTAATTTGGACGATTTATTTTTGGTTATTTTATTTTTTTAATATCATTGTTTACTTGGTGTTGTATGTTTTTATAAACTTAATGCTAGGTATGCGTGTTGTCACAACACATTTCGTCAGTTTCTAGATGTGGGTCTAGAATTCAGTTCTAGCCCAACATTCTTTGAAATACCTACTATTTCTAAATTTCATATAAAACAAGGGTTGAAAATAAAATTCATCATATCGTCATTAATTCATCGTCGTTTGCTGAGCTCCAGGGTTATTTCGCACAAACTTCACCAATCGATTTCCACGACATCTCAACATGCGTTTCGAATGTTTATTATTTTCAGACAACTATTTTTTGTCCTCTTGGAACGAATACCACGGGGACGGAAATTTCACAATCAGAAAATGCCCATATTTGATATATGTTTCAATATAGAAAGTTATTTATTGAATCCAACGATGAGAAGCTTTTAGTGGAACAGTTTATAGTCCAGAAGCTCAAAATTTCTAATTACATTTTGAGTAACATTATAAATCAAATCGTGTTATTGCTATGTAGTTTTGCCAATAAAATTTTCTAAGTCTGCCTACGACAATTTTAAGAGTGACAAAAATTCTTGCAGCAAATTTCTGAGCATTATCTTGATTTTCATTGTAAATCTAGAAAATTGAAAATATTCTTATTTGGAAATCACGATTTTTAATTATTTTTTATATTTTCAGCAATTATTTCAAAAACAAGCCGTTACCCGCAAGAAATGACGGAGCAATGTTTTAGTTTCGATATATTAAAATCCCGGCTGAAAATTTATATTTAATTGTATTCAAAACATCACCACAAAAAATCTTATTTAATTGAAAAGCTCTTAAATGACAATATTTTTAGTAAATGTTTCGAGTTATTAACTAAAATAATTTTTTTTAATATTGTTGGGTTTTATGATATCAAAATCAACCGTTGGTTACTCTGATTCCACGTGTTCCAAAATCAATAAACACAAACTCCCAACGTATATTTGTTTTATAAAATTTACAACTCTCAACAATTAATTACACTGTTGGTTAACCGCAATTCTCACACAATTTCAGATCGGACTTTGCTCTGGAATGTCTCAACCTTGTACGATTAAAAAATTAAGTTTCACCTTTTGATTTAGTTCCGCTCTCTGATCCAATCTCTTTTGACACTCCTTGTCTAACTCTTCAGTTTTCCTATAATTCTTTTTCTTCTTTTATTCTATTCTTCTAACTCCTAATGTCGTCTTCTTCTTCCCTACCTAAGGCTATCGCCGATTATGTGAATTTGGAGTTTCCTTATATACTCCCATAATCGTTGTAATTGCCCTATTTTTGACCTAATTGGTTTTGACTTCCTTAGTTATCATTCCCTAATTAGCTATTTCTGTTGACCCTCTTCCTGATTCCCCTTCTTTGTTTACCATCGTTTATCCGACTATTTGGATAATTGCTCTCTGAATTCCCCATTTGTTTATCCTTCCAAATTGCCGCGCTCGGGTTTTCCATTGGCTTGGGTTTCCCATTAGCCAATTAATTAATTAATATTTTGTGTTTTTTATTTGCCTGTTTTACGACCCTTTCTAAACATTTTCTAACAATTTCTTGCTCACTGTCTTCGTCACCATCCCCTAATCTACCCCTCTCCCGTTTTCCAGCTTCAATTTCGGCAACTTTTCACTTTATTCCACTTCCTCAGGTGTGCGCATTTTCCCATTTCATGTCTGATTGTACCCTTTTATAGTTCTGTTTCTATCATATCTTTCTTCGCCATTGCTTCTCTGCTTGACAACCATCGGTTTTCCTTTTAATCTGAACTATATAATTTAATAATTTACTTTTAAAACCTCAACAATATTTATCTACTTATAATTATAGAGTAGTATAAAAAATTATTTATCAATTTAATTTTTTAATAGTGTTATATCCATTCAGACAGACAAAATAAATTATGATATGTAACGTAGATTTTATGCCCGAATATTTCTTCAAAAAAATAACTTAATTGAACAAGTCCCAACAAATTATAAAGATTTATCTCCCAAATTCTTGGTTAAAACCAGCAATGAAATCTGATATTATAACTTGAATTCCAATTGGTAAATGCGAATAATATCCTTAACTTTCTACTAAACTGAGATTTTCCAATCTAAATTAACGAATTTATATATAAATGTTATTATTTTTATACAACTCCAGTTCATTTTCAATGCAGAAATAATAAAATTAATCCAAAAAAATATTTCAATTTCATTAAATGTAAAAGAAAAATCAATTAATTAAACAAAAAGTTGTGATGTTAAAAAGAATGAGCTCAGTTAGGGATAGAAAAGCAACATAAATCAATAATCACTATATATATAAATAAATCAATCAATCAATCAATCAACCGCTATATATAAATCAATCAATCAATATAAATCAATCAATCAACCACTACACACACACACACACACACACACATATATATATATATATATATATATATATATATATATAAAGAAAAATTTGAGAGACAATTTACCAGGAGGAATATCAGATAACCTCTAAAATAACTATTCTAAAATAACTTGAAAATCAACTAATAGTTTGAATCCCCGAAGTCTCCATCTAAAATTAATATTTTCTATAAACTAATATCTAATTTTGTAAGAAAAAATAAAAATAATGAAATGATCCATAAACTCTAAAATTCCTAGTAGATAATAGAATATTAATCATTAGTTAATCAATTATTCATTTATTGAATTTATTAATGTTATTTATCATACTATACAATAGTAAAAATTGTGTACAACACCAATAAAAATTAATATTTCCCGGAAATGTATGGGCATGTAGCAAATAATAAGATGAATATGAATATAATAATTATAAATCGATTGGATGTCCTCAGGAAATGTTATTTGAAAAATACAAACTGACCAATCGATAAAAACAAATAAATTTATTTAATAAACAAAATCCTCAGGCTTTAATGAAACAGTGACGAAGAAGAGAAGAAAAACATAGTAAAATTGCCATTACGGTCAAAGAAAGTAGAGGAAAAGGGTAAAAAAAAAATAAAAATTAGAGAAGCGACACTCGTTAAAGCTTAAATCAAATTCGATTAACTTCCTATAGAGTAACCTGGTATCAAGTGAAGGTCGTTTGTTTGTCAATGGCAATTGAAATAGTTGTGATTTTGTAGTAAAAATAACTTAATTTGTTTAATTTTTTTATTACGGTCGAGAACACCAGTTTTTGAATCATAAGGTATTTCCTACTGAAAAATAGTAGTAACAGTGAAGAAAGCAATTCATTTGTTAGATTAAATAAACGAAATTTGAATTCCACAAATTCCCATTTTGAAGAACATCAATGAATGCTATATTCTACAACATTTACTCAATATATTCAACAAGTTGTAAAAGAGTATGAAAGTGCAGAGCAAAATCAAAGTTATAATTCTTCCAAAATTGTCAAGAAACCTAACAGCTGCATTGATTTGAATTTGTGCTTAATATACACGGTAGCGACAAGTAACTCTGAGAAACATAATGTTGGGTTTTGGGTTATTTCAAGTCGGTTCTCTCTGACTCCTGTGTTCTTTAAATTAAAACAATGAACGACCCAACGTATATTGAAACAACAGGTTCACAAATTATTATCACTCTACAATTACCAATCAAAGTTTTATACGATTCTCCGCTCGGCGTTGATGCTTTGCAAACAAACAATATTCACCTTTTGATCCTTTAGTTCTGTTGACTCTCGTTTCCCTCGGTTTCTGTTTGGTTTGATCCCTTTTCGCCTTTCCGTATTCTTAATTCTATTTCTTCTTTTCCCTACTTCCCTAATTCGTTTACCACTTTTCCTACAGTCTAATTCTTCGAACCCTAGCTGAGGCAGAATGCCGATTTTCTCTGATTTTCCCTTTGCTTATATACTCCTCGAAATCAGGATGACAAATGGTTATTGCCGAGCCAATCTTTCGTTTGACATTTTCTCCTACGTGTTTGCTTCGGCTGTCATCCATAATGGTCCAACGAATCCAGATAATTAATGGCCCTACCGGTCTTCCTACGCGCGCTATCTTCTCCTTACTCTTTTCCCATTAATCATTGTGTCAAGCTAATGGGCCCAAATCTTCCTTTTGTTTGCCTTTCTTCTTGTTTACCCAGCTCGGTTTCCTTTATCTCTCGGGTTCTCCATTGGCTCGGGTTTCCCATTAGCTCGGGTTTTCCATTAGCCAATTAATTAATTAATTAACGTTTTCTGTTTTCATACGTTTGAATGTTTTTCGACCCTTCCTAACCCTTTTCTGATAAATTCCTAACCATCTGTCCCGTTTTTCCCATTCGATTTCGATGATTTTTCCATTTATTGATTTTTCTCGGATTTCCGGATTCTCGCCTTTCGTAATTGCTTTTTGCATTTTCTAATACTGTTTCCATCGCACTTTCCTTTACTATTAATTCTGTGCACGATCCCGCTTTTATTTGCCATTTTTCCTCGCTTACTTTCCATTTGAATTATTATCCTAAATTTTATTTAAATTTTTAATTTTAATTTACAGACCTCAACAATAATATTTAAAATGAAAAATGCTAAAAACTTAAAAAATTATTATTATTAGGTTGGGAAATAAGAAATTTCGGTTTTACTGGTTGACTTTAAAAGCAAATAACTCATTTTATAATAAAGTTTATTAATTAAAATCAAATCTGTTACCATCTACACAATTTTGCCATCTTGAAACAAGCTTGCTAATTCCAGCAATATAAAAATCAGGAGTTCTGGAGTCGACGAAAATTAACTTTTATGAAGCAATTTCTGTTTTACATTACAATTTTATGCAGCAATATAATAGCGAATATTTATATTAGTATAATAAATAAAACTAATTAATTGATAAATATATAAATCAATCACCTTATCATTAATATTATATAATCTGAGAGAAGCTTTAGATTAAAATGTTCATAACTTCACAATAATTGAGTTAGTTTCGGAATTTTCTAATATCTTTAATTTATTTTTCATAGGAATTTGGTAATTTTGGTAATTGTTTAAAGTTCGAATAAAAATTTAATCTAAAATAAAATTTTCATTGAAGTTTATATTCAGTTCGGTGGAGGATATTCCATGTGCTGCTCCGCACACTTAATGAAAATTTGAAAATTTATATTTATATTTAAATTTTCTGGCAATGTTGGTCAGTGCTAATGAATATTTGCATTTTTAAAAGCCGATGTAAAATGGCAAGCAGTTCAGGGTGTAACAGTGTAGAATTTATGCCAATTTTATAATACATGCGTCCTATTTTAACTTGTGCACCTACTAAGATCAAGTCACCATTACAAGAAGAGCGTCTAGTTCAACCTTGAACATTATTGCATTCGTGCCTATTTTATACTAACAAACAAGTACCAGAAACAATGCACCAGAATTCAAGGATAAAACTTAACTTCTATATTATAATATTTATTAAAAATTTATTCGATGGAAAACGTCTTGATTCTTACAATTCTTATTCATTACAAGAATGATAATTACATAAGGTATGGCAGTATACAATATTAAATAAGGATTTTACAAGTCCTACACTACTGCAGATCATTAAACATTACAAAGACTATGTCCTCTAGATATTGAATCTGATATCAATTATCATCTTTGCTATGTGATATGTCCATCAAAACTAGGTTACTAATAACCATGATAGCCATGAAGTTAGATCAATTTAATGTGAAAGAAGTTGATTTAATGTCAAATAAAGTGGTTTGTTGACCAAATTCAGAAGAATTACAAAATTGGACTGAAAAGAATTTTTAACATGTCAATCTGCGAGTATTTCTTATATAAAAAGGTTCTAGAAAAAGTAGGTCAAAACTCTATTTATGAGTAAAATGAGTAGATAAAAATCAGTAAAGTAGGTAAATTTAAATGTAAATCTTTTGGTTTAAGATGACTTTAGGTGAAAAAAGATAAGTTTAACGTCAAAATAAAGTAGGTAAAAGAAAAAAATTCTGTAGGTCACTCTTTGACGATATCATAGAATTCTATAGAAATCTTATACGAAGAAAAGTTTTCTGAAACAAAATTTTCAAATTCGATTCCAATAAATTCTCCCGGTGGATTTCTGAAAAAAAATGAAATATTCGGATAGAAAAATTATTTCTAAAAAAATACAATCGAGTATTTAAATGGAAGAGATTTGTTTTAATAATCAGTTTTCAGTGTTCTTTTCATTTTTCACTGGATAATTAATTCAAATTTCTAAGTTCAGTTAATTTGCTAGAATGGACTCTATAAATGTTTCAGATTTTGATCCATTTGACAGACAATCAAATATTGAAAGTATGGAAAATAATTCAGAATTAAACAAAGAAAATGCGGGCTCAGAAAAATACTTCACGATCAGAAGTTCAAGAATGCCAATTTTGCAAGCTAGACTCATTAAATGCATTTTTGACTATCAATCGCAAATTCAATTTTAAAATTAAAAATGAAATTATCAGAACCATTTGCTGATTCCGCCGATCAGCTAAATGAATCTTGGAATGTGATAAGTTTAGATGCTTCTCGAATTTCCAACAGCCAAAACGAAGTAGTCGTTAATGTAACACCATTTGACACATGTCAAAAGATGCTTTAGTTGGAATTAATGATTTGGATAAAAATTTCAACGAATCTCAGTAACTGGCTTCCTATTGATTCATTTACGAAACGAAATGTGAAATTTGAGCTATATTCTACTTCAAGTTACATTGCAGCTTCAAATTTAAATGACATTCGAAGCATTGGCGTTACTAGGGTTGGTGTCATCCAGTGCGGTAACTCATGGTGTACCCCCCCCCCCCCCCCTCATGACGCCCCATAGACCTCCTCTGAGTTCGCCAGTGTCAAATAACGGAAACATACAGTATCCTTAGGACCTATATTTACAAAGGCAATAGAAGAAAAAATTAATTCAAGGCCGGTTACTTTTTTAATTGTTATTTGAACATTAAATTATATGTCATATTAAATCTTGACTAAATCAGAACTTTCATTTCCTGGCCTTAAGTGCTGCAAACTTGTTAATTGCTTTATCGAAATTAACTTCTTTCGACAAATCACTTTCAATTGATAAGATTGCAAGATCAGGAAGTCTTGACTGTCCCATGGTAAATCGCAAATAGTACTTTATAAACTTTAGCTTTGAAAAACTTCTCTCACATGAAACCACAGAAACAGCTCGTAAGAAATAATTGTAGGCTCACTGAGAGATATGGGAGAGATTCTGGGAAGTACCACTCAACTATGAATTTCAAAATGTGAATTACTGACCAGTCTTGCTTCTTCGAGATCAATCTCTGTTGCCTTTAGGTACCTTCTCAGCCTTGGTATTTCTAATAAAAGCTCTTCCTCTGATAACTCATCATAGAAAGTGGTCAATTTCTTCAGTGGGAGATATCAAACCATTGGCATGCACAGCCTCTAGTGGCACTATTTTGGTACTATCAGAAATTAGGACAAAGAACTAATGGTGTCACCCGGTGCGGTTCGATAAAATAAATCTCATTTAATTATTGTACAATTTAAATATATTGAAAATAAAAGAAAATAAAAATGAGCAAATTACTGTCAACAGCAATTTAATATGAATTATTTCACTGCAATAAGCAACATTTAATCTCAAAATAAGTGGTTTATTTAACAAATTCAGAAGAATTACAAAATTAGACTCATAAGAATTTTAACATGTCAATGTCAGTGTATTTCTGATATTATAAGATTGATATGAACCAGTCAGAAGTCCAAGAAAAGTAAGTCAAAACTATATTGTGTGAGTGAAATGAGTGAATAATTAATTATTATAGTAAGGATGAAAGTAGGTCAATTTAAAGGCAAATTTTTCAATTCAAGGTAACTTTTAGTGACAAAGGTAGGTTAAGGTCAGCTTAAGATAAAGATAATATCAAGGCCAAATAAATCAAGCAAAAAAATATTAGGAACTTCTCATTTTTGTCAATGTTATATCTATAATACAAAATCTATAATACTTTATCCCCCTTTAAATATAATTTACAAACTCACCAATGAAAGCGAAGAAAATGAAAACTGTGAATTATATGTAACGGGCCGTGATTGACTAAATGAACATATCAAAAACAAAACCAATAATTATAACAAATATCAATGCAGCGCACAAAGGATGCCCTCATCTGCTAACTATGTCAAATGCCAACTTTTATATCAATTCATAAAGTAAAATTAAATTATTTTACTTACAAATTATTTTTGAACAATTACGTAACCTCTTGTTGTCTTAGACATTCTGTGTCGTCGTCCTCTGAAATAAAATAATCAAATTCTAGCAAATAATACACAAGCATCTATACAAATTATTATGGTCTTATGGTTATTGGTTATTTATTAGTTAATTATTGTGATCTTGTTATCAGTTGTGATTGTAAGTATTTATAATTTGTTGTGTAGGGAAAGTCTGTAGAGACCGACAGCGTTTCCATTAAAAAATGTGGCGGGACAGTCGGGATGCTTGTATGTATATAGATGAAGATATAATAATAATTATTACAATTTTATTAACACAAATAATATGAATACTTCGTGATACTTTCGGAGATCTTCAGTTATTTTAAACAGGAAATGAGTAAGCTAGGATTGATATTGGTTATGTTGTAATTCAATGAGTTTAAAGTTATTATAGTAGAACTTGAACTGAACATTGATATCTTGGAGTTAGTTTATAAGTATTAGAAGACACTAATTATCAGGATTTGGATAGAATAGTGTATCAATTGTCTCTGAAAGCAAGAGATACTTGAAACAATTTTTATTATTAAATTTTGCAAGAATTTCTAGATTCAAGTTGATTGTTTGAGTATTTATCCTTTTATTAGTCTCTGTTTTCTTTGTTTCTAATTATCCTTTCCGATTGTTCAAGAAAATACCAAATTCTTCTAATTCTTCAGTTATTCAGTTTAATATTAACATTCAGTAGTTTTTTGTCGTTATATAATTTCTTTATAGTTTTTTTATTTAATTAATTTTTAATTTTTGTCATTTACTATAGTAAATTGCACTATATAGTTTTATTTTTTCTATTTTTACGTACATGAAGATAAAAATGGCTGCATACTTCAAATCCTAATTACACATCAAAAATAAATAAAAGAAATATAACAATACATTACACAAATGTATACAAATACTCATGCAAATATATTCCTATCAAATAAAAATCTTAAGCAAAAGAATAAAATGAACAAAAATAAGCTTACAAAGTTATCGCTTTAAACCATCTTTGTAATTTGGGCCCTCCTCCTATATGAAAGGTGATATCAATGTATAATGGAGAATAATTGAACCATTTAACTTCATTCAATACAATGGTGAACCGAAATAAAAAAAGGAAAGAACATAGAAATACAGATGGACAGTCAGAATTAAACAGCATAATTTATACTATATGTCAAGCAAATCAGAACAAGCCAAGAAAGCAAAATCAACAGTCAAACAAGAGTCATATACACCATTCAAATAACAGAGAGTAAAGCCAATAGAATAGCAATGGAAAGGAGATTAAATTCAGATAAATATGAGAGATGCTGGAAAAGGAACATGTAAGGAAAACAAGTAACTATTTCCCCTTTAACACAAAGAAGGTAACAATTGAGAGAGAATTATCAACAGTTTGAAAACACAATAATTTCCTAATCTCAGTTCAAGAAACCTTTGCAAACCTATTAAGAAAAATGATATATAAAGGATTGTATAATGGATTGGAGTGAAGAAGCTATTCAATTATATAGAAACATTATTCAAATGGGCAAAGAGTACAATAAAAAATACATGAAGGTCATGGTGAATCAGTTCAGTAAGTTACTCACTTCCATTCAAATTACGAAATGAGAAGGATAGAATATGAGAGGAAGTGATAAAGATGTTAGGAAAAGGAGAATTATGTTTATTATTTACAATATTAGTTTGTTTAAATATTTAGTTTTAAATATATAGTTTGTTTGAAATAGACGTTTATCATTGGTTAATATTATTAATATGATTTATGAAAATTAAAAGCAATTTAAACATTAAATCTCATTTAATTATTGCGCAATTTAAATATATTGAAAATAAAAGAAAATGAAAATGAGCAAATTAATATCAACAGCAATTTAATATGAATTATTTCACTGCAATGAGCAACAGTTGATATTGTTTAATAATATTAATTTTTACTCATAACATCAATTCCAATGATAAAATAATAAATTCAATGACAAATATTAAATTTTCACATTATTATATCATTATAATCATTATAATTTCATTTTTAATCAATTTTATCAATTATTGATTTGATTGGATATAATTTCACAAAATTATTTATTAGCCAATCACAATCATTTACCTTACCAATAATTTAACGTTCGGGCCGGGCTCATTTAGTTGAGCGGGATTGCCCGATTCAACATTCGGCATTTCTTCTGCCGTGCCGGGCTCATTTACAGGTGGTTGGACGGGATTTCCCAACCAATCTAATAGTCTCTGTCTGATTGTCGGTATACGTACCACTGCCAATACCAATATCAGTAACAATATCAGTAACACTAAAAGGAAAAAGGTCGACAGTTTCCATCCATTTGTCGGTGGCGCATCTAAATATTAAAAACAAATTCTAATCCAATCAAAATATCAGCATGAGTTCATGAGATAAAAGAAATTCAAATTCAAATAAAAAATCAAAATGATTATAATAAAATTGAAATGATTTCATAAACAAATGAAATGGTTGCAATATTTCACTGACCCTTGCTGGTATCGTGAAAATATCACCAATATAACTCAGAAAAGGTTTTATTGAATTTCGTGAATAAAGTATCGCTTCAAGAAGAGTTATATTTTAATTCATGAGAATACATTTTCAAAAGATAACAATATAAGTCGCATTAAGGGTTATCCATTCAATTTTCCTTATAATTTGTTTTCGATTTTCTAATTGTAGTTCATAGCTTTTATTGTACACATGTTTGATGACTTTCACAATCCCAAAATACCGACCATTCGTCTATTTTTTAAGACTATATCACATACTTTTACTTTCCTTCCGTCACTTTATCGGGAATTTCTCTCTTTTCTAACATGTTTCTAAACTACTCTCAATAAACTCATTTTCAAAATACTTTTTCACATGGAGTTTATCCAGTTGTATTTTGAAATGTTGAGTTCAACATAAATTGAACTTCTGCTAATAAATCAACCAATTTTAGTGACCTTAAGGTAGCGCTTATAATTGTTTTGAATTGCTTTTCAATTATTTAATTTGCCGATTGATAGGACGGACTTTAGTAAATTATTATATCTGCAATTCTCTGAAAACTATCAACATCATTGAAGACTTTACAATGATTATTAAATTGTTCTTTACCGACAATTACTGCTTTTACAGTACCGGTCCAATATTAACTCCAAATCTTACAATCAAAAATGGAGCTAAGCAAGGGTGCCTTTTTTCAATGTTTCTTTTCTCGTTATCCGTAAATCCTGTTCTTAAAGCAAAATGTAGATCACATATTGAATCATTCATGATTGATATCCACCTGTTCGAGTCCTAGCGTACGATGATGAAATGAAAGGAAGGAAAGAAAAAATATGTTAATTGAAATCTTAGCAAATGGAAACATCCAAAATGTAAATAGATATTGGAAACTTTTTATAAATATTTTATGATATTATTTATTAAAAGAAGTTTCTATATTATCAAATTAATTAAATTAAAATAATTGTTTATATTGTCAAAAAATGAGATTCATTCTTCTTTCGAATATCGCAACCGTTAATTCTTATTAAAATCTATTAAATGTCAAACATTCAAGAAGGTGAAACCTTTGCTTTCCAAGCTGAGATCTCTCAGTTGATGAGCTTGATCATCAACACCTTCTATTCGAAAAAAGAAATCTTACTTAAAGGATTGATTTCCAATGCTAGTGTTGCTCTTGAAAAAGTTCGTTACAAGAGCTTGACGAAACCATCAGTCTTGAATAGTCAAAAGGAGTTAATGATTAATGTTATTCCAGATAAAGATTCCAATTCTTTGACATTGTACGATACAGGAGTTAGTATGACCAAAGCTAAACAATCTTGGTACAATCGCCAGTTCAGGTAACAAAGCTTTCATGGAATTCTCGACTGTTGGAGCAGATATTTCTATGATCGGTTAATTTGGTGTCGCTTTCAAAAAATACATGGTACGAATTAGTTTTATTGTCCTACACAGCCGGTATTTTATTTCATGCTTATAAATCATAGGTCTTTATTGATAAATTTATTAAAAATATTCTTAGATAGTATTAGTAAAAGCAAAAATTAAAAATAGTTAAATAAATGATTCTAACAAGGTAATCGAAATTTTTGGTTTTATGTATGTAAGTTTTATTTTTAATGTTGATAATTTCTCTTAAAATTTTTTTGAAATCGACTCTGACTCCAACAACTGATAATTTCGTCAAACTCGGGCTCCAGCCCCACAGCACCGCGTGCAATACTATTGATTACCTTGGTTTATCATAATAAACATCCGGAAACCATTAAAAATGAGCTATTGACCGGCTAAATACAGCGTCAAGTAATTTCATAATCAACTTTGAGTTTGCGGCCCATACTTTTAAAGTCCATTTGACCTACAAATTAAGTTGGCTAACATAAATTTTAAAAATTCCTGTCTTTAAGTTGACTTAAATTTTTCAAAAACATTTTCTACCCCCTACCTCGCGTTAAATACAGCAAATTGAACTTTGTATAGCTTGAAAAAAGAAAAATCAAAAGTATCTTATACAAAGAGCAAAAAATTCAGATGATTTCAATTGCAATAAGACTGATTGAACAAATACTTTTAATAATTTATTTAATTGTTTCAAGTAAAGTATTTTCTTAATATTGTTATTTGATAAAATTAGGTAACCGTTATTGTCGATATTGTTGAGGTTCTCAAATCTCAACTTGATGGTTCCTATATAAATAAGAACACAAACACTGGTTCAATAAATTTATTAAATTATCACAATTACAAATAAAGTTAGACGAAATAATAAAAAGACGAAATAATTGAAATGCTAGGTTTTTTTTGTCCGAATAAT
>CAUHTR010004158.1:0-12732 GCA_959609185.1 Schmidtea polychroa | reverse complement strand
GTCGATTTCTAATTGGTTAATAATAATAATATTAACTGTTTATTGTTTAGATGTCATTAATAATATATACTAGCGCGGCAAAATCAATGTCTGAGATCGATAATTACGGTAAATTTTTAATTTATATATATTTTTTATATATTTTATAGATGAATATTCCAAAGTGATGTTAAATTGCCTCAAGTATTTCTATCCAGGGATCCAGAGATTATACCAGATTTGGTATACAAGAATCTGGATGTTCGATATATTGAATCAATTCCATTGAGTAGATCGACAGAATGCAGAAAGAAATGGAACCAGAATATCCATGTATCATTGGATGCAGTTGGTCGTTATCAGCGATATGTAGAATGGAATTTAGTAAAAACACTTAGAAACTTATTCTAGGATTGTTGATTTAAATTAATAAATATTTTTTATGTATTCTGTTTTTTTATATAGATGACCAAAAATAATAATAATAACAATAATAATAATAATAATAATCACACATGTGCAACATCAATTAGACACATTAATGCAATTTAAACAAAAACACATTAATGCAAAGCATGTGCAACATTGATACAATTTAAACAAAGACACGTGCAATACAAATGCAAAGCATGTGCAACATTGATGCAATTTAAACTTTAATCTGATTGGTTGTTCCATTTATTTTGAAGGTAAAAAAACCCTGTACCATTTCATTTTAAGCATAATTCACGATGGTCAAGAAAAGCACTGAAAAACCGAAAGATGAACTTGTTCAGCCTGTTCAAATGTTCCACAACTACAAAATGTATTTTTTAAAAGAAGAAATCAATATGAAATTGGTTGCACCGGTCAAGTTAATTCCAACTCAATTTCAATTCTTATCCGGCACGCTTTCAATGGTAGATGTTAAAACCATAGATGATGTTTTCAAACGGTTGAATTCAAATCTATCATGCAATCAAAATGCATGGTTCAACAACCGATATGAAAAATTTTATGATGCCTTTGATGAAATCAGTTTCAAAGAAAACGAAAATTGTTATATAACAATTGCAATCCAAGGATATAAAGTCGATAATAATGATGTGTATTCTCCAACTTGAAAAATTATGTCTGCTAGGCTTTCACAACTATTTTAATGTATTTAATAAATGTATATAATGTATTTTAATAAATGTATTTAATCTTATTTATTTTATTAACATTAATGCAACGGTAATGTAACAGTAATGCAAATTTAACTATAAACAAACTTACATTATAGTTTAAAAGTGTTAATAAAAAATGACTACAGAAAAAGGTTAATTTCGATTAATTAATTACCGAATTATTTATTATTTAGAAATTGTAATCAACTTTTTGATGGAAAAATTGGCAGAAATAGCTGGTGTAAATGTTGAGGATATTATTATCTGTTGCAAATGTATTAAATATAGGCTGGATAGTTGAGAGTCAAGATTCAGGATTTGATGAAAGTGAAGTGAGTCAAGAAATTGATGTAGAAATTGATGGAGAAAACATCCAAGAAATTAGTGAAAACACCCAAGAAATTGATGGAGAAAACATCCAAGAAATTGATGGAGAAAACAATCAAGAACAACCTAACGATTGTATAGATCATGTAGTTGATAATAGTATGAAATGTGGAGATGACTATTGTGAATGTGTTAATAAATGTTAAATTTTGTTTTTTATACATAAGAAAAATAACAAAATTAATATTTATTTAAATATTTAAATTAAAACAACTCCTGTTGTGAGTTTAACATAGTTTTTCATTTTTCTTTTGATTTCATCAGTTTCTTTAGCATTGCGAGCGAGTTGATTGAGTGTATCCCATCCGCCATTATCTTCTATCCATGGACTAAACTTGGATTTGATTATCTAAAAAATAATAATAATAATAAATTTACTTCTAAAGACCACTGATAATAATGTTCTGAGTCATGTTGGCTTTTCGCAATGATTATCTTCATGTAGGTGAACCCTACAATAATTCTTGTCCATTTCATGTCTTCATCGCAGAGACATTGAAATATATTGTTAAAATAATTCTTCTTTGATTCAAGACAATCCATATCAAGCATGCTCTGGTAGTCGATATGGTTGCCTTCAATAATTTGTTCGGTCCGATTGACCAGGAAATTGAGGCTGTCGACTATATTCGCTGTGACTAGTCCATTTAGAACGTTTTCAATAAATTTAGACATTTTTTACAATAATTTTTAATATACTGTCTTATTTATACTACTGTGTGTGTATGTGTGTAATATGATTCTGATTGGTTGATAGACTATAAATGTAAAACATAATAGATTTGATTTGATACAACATGAAAACTATATTTCTATTGCTACTTATTATAAGGAGTGTGTGCTCACACAATACAACAATAACGGTGGAGTCTTTTAATAAATCAATATGTATTTGTCCAAGTACCGCCAAGTTGATGGATATTTTATATATTCTTGACAAACCAAAATGGGCAAAGCATCCAGGAAAAAGAATATCCCAAAGATTGGAGAATTTAGAAAACAGCTATGACCTATCTTTTGAATATATACAAAATATAAAATTTAAATTGATTGATCATATTGAGGTTTTCAATAACTCAATTGTTGAAAATAAAAAGAATATGAAAATTATTGATAAGAAACATGATCATTTGTTAAGAAAGATTGATTTAATAATATTCGAAATTCGAACAATAAAAGAATCGATAGGAAATTTGAAAACCAATTCAACGTTACCAATTTCAAACAAGATGGCAGCAAATATGAGTTCATCAATATTTGAATGGCCATTGTTAATTTTAAATTATTTCATTGTTTAATAAATGTATTGATTTAAATTATCTTTTCTGATATATTATTATTATTGGCATAAATATTATTAATTTTATTATTATTATTATTACTTACATAAAGACATTTCATGCACTTGTATTGCATGTCTTTATGTGAGTAGAAATTACTCAGTTAGTAACAATGACTCATCGATGAGTCATATTCAGAGAACAAAGCATCGATAATATCCAATTCTGATTGGTTAGATGTTATCGATGCTTTATATATATTTTCAAATGAGGTAATTATTATTTTTTATGATTTAAATTTTTTATGATTAATTTTTTTTATGAAACCAATTTTTATGAAAACAAATTTTATGAATTATGAAATCAATTTTATGAAAACAAACTTTTTATGAAGAAATGGGTATGTTTTTATAATTATTATTGTTATTATAATAATTATTATTATTATTCTGTAGCGACATACAATAAATTTAGGTTTACCAAAAAAGAAGTCTGTTCTAAAAATTAGAGTCGTGTGATGAGTCTGTTTTAAAAATAAATTATTGGTCTTTGTTCAAAAAAGTCATCGGTGAGTCATACTGGGGGGGGGTTATGCAAAAAAAGAAACCCCTTATCTAAACTATGAGTCATGGATGAGTCTTTGTCTATATGTCTTTGTTTTTAAAAAAATGATGAGTCATATGTACTTTAATAATGAGTAAGTTGACTTTGTTCCAAAATGATGAGTCATATGACCTTGTTACTAAAAATAGAATGACCTTGATGAGTCATCGTCTTTGTTTAAAACGATGAGTCATCGGACAGGATCAAAAGCGATCCAAAAATGATGAGTCATATGTCTTTGTTTTGTGCTGAGTCATCGGGGGGTGTAAAAAATGACAAAAAACGATGAGTCACGGAGCACACTTCCTTCTACTGTTTAGAAATAAATATGAAGTGACTATAAATATAGATTTTTCAAGTAGGGTTTGATTCAATCATAAATAATTCTCAATTATAGGTTAGAGATATGATTGCGCGTTGCCCAGAGATAGAGCGGCATGACGTAAATCCTTCTAACAGCAATCGAAGAAAAAAGGGAAATTGTGAGTCAGTCGCCAAGGCAACGCAACTTGCCATAAAGTATTTTTAGGTGAACCTAACAGTTCTAAAAGTAAAACAAAAATTATTTTTGTGTTTTTAATTAGACTCCTTTTTCCAATGTTTTTCTTAATATTTTCTTAAATATTAACAATGAAAATTTAGTAAAGATATACTATATATTAAAAAAAATTTTATTGTTGAAATAAATAAAAAAACATAAGAATCATTCATAAAAACAAAACACAGATATACAGAATATTATAAATAAATTGGTTAAAATCTATATAATTTCATTAGTAAAAAACAAAAATCTAAAATAAACATTCTTAAACCAACGCAATATAACAGTCACAAATTAGATCAACAAAATATATTATTAGCGTGCACTAAAATGAATAAACTACGTTTCAGAAAAAGTTTACTCAAAATTATCTTTGGAGATTAGAATTCTTGAAACCAAATACAAAAAAATAGTTGTAACTCGGATGTTAAATGTCATATCTTCAACATTTTTGACCATAATCTTTACAACTATGCGAATTTGGATTTCTTGTGCTGAAATTATTTTCACGTAAAATTAACGATACAAGTCATTTAAAATTTCATTGTTAACTAGTAGGGTTTCCATTACCATTCACCTTATAATGACCAGTTTGTCGGAGTAGGTAGATAGTAGCTCTCTGGAACTTACCCCTATGTAAATGTGAAACACTATAGTAAGGGGGTATTTTGGGGTTAAATTTGACAGGTAAAAATGAACTATGGTGCAGAGGGCCAAAGTGATTATGTCAATATGAAACACAAGAGATATTTTAGTCCCATCATTTTTGTACCGGTAAAATATTTTTAAGAAACAATGTCTTCTGAGAAATTATGTTATTATATTTAAAATCAAGTGAATCAAGTCAAAATTTGTATATTACAAATCTGAGGTTTAGTTATTTGTCATTTTTGCATTTTCTTGAGAGGTCTTCCATCATCTTCACTGCTATTTCAGTCGCAATATTGGAACGGGGAACATCAATAACTGATTCTTCATTTAATAATATCATATATTATAAGAACTTTTTCAATTTTCACCACTGATCTCTTTTCAATTGACATTGTATTTATTAAAAAGCTTAACTATGAATATATATCAATGTTTTTTATCCTTTTTTTCTGAAAATTAAATAGCAAATGTTATCCAGTAACAATAAGAAAAGATTGCCCCAACAGAATTTGTATAGACTATGGTGGATTGAGTCCCAAATACCAAATTCTTACTTAACTGTCTCGCAAACGCAAAACCACTTTCGTCAATTAATTTAAGTTGAGCGTATTAATAAATGGAACTAGAATATTTTTAAGAGAAAAGTTTACATTTTTACAGAAAATAAAGCATTGTATTTATGAATACTACAAAAGCAATTCTACAATTTTAGACATGACCTAGCTAACCTCACTGAATACGATTTTATGCAAAATTTCAGAAACGATGAAGAACACACAAATCTAGATGGACTGGCAAGATGGCATGATAAAGTACTAAAACAGCTGCAAAAAGAATGAAAATTTCATGTTGAAACGGACGTGTTGAGAAAACATATATCTGTTTTCTCTTTAAGATTCAAAATGGAAAAATTGATGGATGATTTGTAGCTGTCATAATATGTAAAAATGTGTTGCAGGTTTATTAACAAAAATGCAACAAGAAGAACTATGTTATTATTATTAAAAAACTGTTCCACAATAAAGAAAAAATAATCAATTTTCCAAGAATGCAAAAAACAATACTTTTGTAACTAAGTAAGAGACATATACAGAGAAAATTTGTTATGAATAACTTTCTAAAATAGAATTCAGAGTAAACAGTCGGCAACGCAAAATGCTTATTCACTTTCGAAAAAATTTACTTTCAATGTGTTCATTTACATACACCAATCACCACTGAGATACATTTTCTATAGTGGTGGTTAGTGTGTACATCATTAAATTGACTCACCAATTTAATAAATTTCATTTCTTGAAATTTATTTTAGCCAATTTTGAAATGGCTTTCAGGTAAGATGTTTAATTTTAAGTAAATTTTAAGACTTGAATTTTGATCCAATTAGATATGAGATCATTATTCAAGTTCTTGAATATTAATTTTAGTCAACATTTGTGTTAAAAATTATTTTTAATTAATTGTCAGGTTTTTTAAGAATTTTATGAAATTTATTTTATAAATAAAATTTTGGAATTATTTTGATATAATGTAAGTCAGATATATTATGTAAAGGGTAAATATATTACTATAATGTAAGTCAGATATATAAATTATTAAATCAATCGCCAAAAATATTTCTAAAATATTTCTAAAACAAACGTAAGAAATTCTAATGAATATTTAACTTAATTTTAACTCAAAAATAATTCTTACGGTGATATTTCGACATTTTTTTTAAAAATCCACTTAAAAACATTTTCATCGATAATTTTTTTTCTAAAAATTGTCTAAAATAGAGTTATTATAAAAACGTATCTCAGTGGCGCATTTCTATGAATCGAAAGTTTACATGTGCTTTTTAGTATGTGTTGTGTTTGTGGACAGTATTTAAAATTTTCTTCCACTTTTTAGATGTCTATAGTGTAAGATGTATCTCATTGCACTATTAATGAGAACATCAGCGTGAATTTAAAGTATGTATGTTTCTATAATGTAAGATTATTGATTTCTTTCTTATATTATAGGAAACGTATCTCAGCGGTATTTGGTGTATCTAACATGAAGCGAAGAAAAAAATTTACAGAAGATGCAAGATACAACTCTGATAAAGCGATAGACAATGAGCTTTTTGGCAAGGCAAAGATAGACACACGCGTAGACAAGTAGGTATTAGTATTCAAAGAACCACAGAATACAAAACCAAATACCAAATAAAGTTACTAAATTTCTACCTTCATCGAGTTAATTTCAAATTTCGGATTGGGATAAAAAAAAGAAACTGAATAGTTGATGAAGTGGTTTGAAGACAATATAAACAATTAGTTTGTCTAAATATTAAACATTTATTATCGTAATTTATAATTTATGGATATCAGAATTACATCAAAGAATAAGTCTGATTTAACTTATGGAATGTGATTTTATCTTAAGAGTTGGGTAGTTCGAGTGAATATATTAATAGAATATATATATTAATGTTTGTGCAGTTTGTCTGATAAAATAAGATTAAGAAAAATGAATTGTTTCCAATAACTGATCTAAAGAATCTCTTTATATGATTTCTCTAGAATTAAGATATAATCTGAATTTATTACTAACTTGAGAAGCAATACTAATTCTGGTTCAAATAAGTCAGGGAATGTTGATAAAGTTGCAATGCTAAAGACCTAATATTTAGCTAAATTTATTTATTAATATTTGAATAAATTAATTTGATTTCAATTTTTGTCAAATCTATTAACAGTAATTAAAATAGAATGTATACCAAACAATATAAATATTTATATAATCCACCTTTAAAAATTTAATATTTAAATACTCCAAATTTTGACAACAATTAACAACAAATAATAACACTGAATGAAGCAAGTTTTAGTCAGATGATTTTTTTTATAATTTACGGATAAATTACCTGATGAGAAATTCACTATCTTCTGGACTAGATATTACTTGAGAACGAATGGATTTGAATTTTGATGAAATTTTATTACTAATTCGACGAAATGAATACTTGGAAGAAGTTTCAGAAGATGTATCGTCAACTGAAGCACCTTTGTTACTCTATCACATAAAATGATGACAACTAAAATGACTACATTATAACAACAAAAAGAAATGTCGTAGACCAGTGTTTCTCAAACTTTTTGCGCTAAGTACCCTTTCCTTATTTATCAGTACATCAGTAAGATTTTAAACATGAACAAGTAATTAAAACAATAATGTTGACAACTAACATTAAGTTTTTATTAGTTTTTGTTTATACCGAATAGTTATATAATAAAAAATAAAAGAATTAATGGCAGCAATGAGCCTGTTTGGCTGTAACTAAGATATATATTCTTGGTTTAATGTTGCTGCAAGCTAAAATTATATAATTTTCGGGACACATTTTATTTCTAATTTAATTTTTTAATTTGGGTAGCACAGAAGAACTAACTTTACACAAATGGAAATGTCAAAGATTTTAAGAGAGCCACATTTCTTAATTCACTATACTTATTTGTGGTTTTTTGCCAAAAAACTGAAACATCTTGCATTTTAAATGTGATATCCATTATTTTTTCTTTCATAATATCTGAAATTCCAAATGGTTCAATAAATTTGTCATTAAATGGATCTATAACCCAAAGCTTTTTGCTGTATTCCTCTTCATCCATACTAGGTAAATATCGTTCGAAGTTTAATTCTAAATCTGTTAAATGTGTGGTTATTGTTGTTTTGAAAATCTCACTTTCTCTTGTACAAAGTTAGTAAATTGTAAATATTATGTAAAGTTTCCGCAAAACACATTATTCTTGAATGCATTTACTTTCTCATGTGTTCTGAAAATATTTGAATTAACTCCCTGTAACTGAAGATTTAGGTCGTTGTGTTTATCGAAAATATCACTAAGATGTGTTAATTTACGAATCCATATTTGGTTTTCAAAATATTAAGTGTACTCGAAGCTTTTTTTCTTAGGAAAATAGCAACCTCTGCGTTTAGTGCAAAAAGCAAATTTCTACGAGAAAGCCAGCGAATGAGAAATCCCATATCAAGGCAGGCACGAATTCAACGACCTTACTTTTATAAAGTTAATTATTTTAGCACTAATTTGTAAAACAAAGTTCGAATCTTCATTTAATTGTTCCACTTTTTTGAAGGATAAACATTGTATTCGAGATTTAAGTCCTTTTTGTGGCCTAACATAGATGCTGTTCCATCTGTGCAGACTGACACACACCATTTCCATGATAAACCATTGTGTTCAATTTATTCGTTCAATAAATTAAAGATAGCATCTACTGTAGTTCTAAGATATAGTTCTTTACAACAATATATTTGTTCTTTTATTCTCTGTACATCATTATCATCAATACAGTCGACCCAGGTTTGGGGCATCATTTTTGACGAAGTATATCTAATAAATACAACCATTTACGGGATGCTTGATATATTTGTCGATTCGTCAAGCTGTAATGGAAACTGCTTTTTAAAACTTATTTTTTCGTTAACTTGTTTTATGATCTCTTTTGCCAAATCATTTATTCTTCGTTTGAACATGGCATTGATTTTATTTTATTTATTTCGTTTTTATCGAACAAAATATCTGCAATTTTTAAAGCAGCAGGAATAATAAAACTTTCAGCAATTGTATGCAGCTTCCATGATTTTGTCACCAAGTGTGCAATTTTGAAAATTGTTTGTAAACCTTTTTGTGATAATTTAGTAAACATTTTCATTGAAATACTGGAATTATTGAAAATTTCTAATTTTCTCTGAAAAAAATCATGTTTTCTAATTTAGGATGTTTTGTATGTAAGTGTTTTTAATAAGGATGGCTTCATACAGAGGTTTGAGAGTTTTTCGAAACAAATTACACAAACTGGCATTGATGGTGCTTTTGCATTTGTAGTAAATCTGAAATTGAGGAAATTTATATTATATCCAGGAATTTTTTTATTTGCTAAAAGTTCGGAATTTTCAAGCTGTCTTTTTGAAACTGACTTTGGGATGTTCTTGTTCGTTCATGTGCAACGTACTCTCTCTTCAAAACTACTTGTATTCTATTCTAATTCAGTAGTACCTTAATTAATCATATTCACTGCAAAATTCAGTTAAATAGAATATTTTTGTTGTTGTTCTTCCTAACTTAATAAACTTAGCAAATGCCCACAGCATATAAAATATTTTTTGCAATAAGCTTTTGGAATTTTTATTTGGAAACACAATTGAATTGACATTAATTCGCAGCAAAAAGTATTTATTTAAAAATTATATATTTAAAAAAAGTATTTATTCTTAACCTACCAATTATATATAAAATCACATTCTGCGTAATTTCATTAAATTTTGCTCTTTTTTCACGAATTCACAATTTTCTCAAAACAATATTTCTTTAAATATATATTTTATTGGAGTACCTACCCCTTAATATTTTTTCGCGTACCATGCTTTGAGAAACACTGTTGTAGACAATCAATATGCCAATTAAATAAAGAAATTATTTCTAAAACCTAGTTCAAAATAAATTAAAATAACAAAATAATAAAGTACAGTAAGAGCCCGCTTAGTGGTGTTTTGGTTTAATGCGGTTTTAGTTGGATTCCCCGAAAATTGTTCTAAGTATAAATTTATGTAATATAATGATTTATATAGTGATAAATATTATAATTTTTAGTTTTTATTATGAGTGATAATAAAAAACAAGAAAATAAAGCGACAAGAAAAGTTTTCATTGGAAACTAAAATCCATGTGCTTGGAATATTAGATACTGGTGAACGTCAATCTCAAATTGGTGTTGCATTGAACTTGTTAACTTGAATAAAGAAATAGTGTCCTCAGAAACTACAACTTCATCGACCTAGACAAATAGAATTCACGTTCTAGAAATAATACGATAAAGGAGATGGAAAAACGACTTTCTATATTGATTGATGACAAAATTAACGCAGTATGCCATTAAGCCAAGCTATTAATGGAAAAAGCAAGAAGAATTTTTAATCACATTCAGGTTGATATAGTCGAGTATGGTTTAATAGATTTAAACACCGATATAATCTTCATAACATACAGATTACAGGAGAAACGGTAAGTGGAAATATGCAAGCGGCGGCTGAATCCCCAGGGACATTAAAAACAATAATTGAACGAGGACACTTAACTCCAGAATTGGTTTTCAATGTCGATGAAACCAACCTATTTTGGAAGAGAATTTCAAAACGAACATTTTTATCCCGTGAAGACAAACGTGCACCCGTATTTAAAGCTGCAAAAGATCATTTAACACTCGGCGATAACGCCAGTTGAGACTTTAAATTAAATCCACTACTCGTTTATCATTCCAAACACCAAGGAGTGATGAAAGAAATATCTAAATCAACTTTACCTGTAATTTGGGAATCTACTAAAAAATCATGGATAACTATGAACATTTTTTAGAATTAGTTCACTGAGCATTTTAGCCCACCTGTTAAACACTATAGCGAAATCAAAAAACTTGAACCAAAAGCACTACTTTTAGTGGATAATGTTCCAAGCCACCTAACGAATATATCTGACTGAATAACAGGCATTCCAGTCGAAGTGGTTTTCTTGCTACCTAACACAGCTGCTTTAATTCAACCGATGTATCAAGATGTTATATCCAATTTTAAAACTTATTACCCGCGGCGAACATTTAGATAGATGTTTGAAAAAACAGACGAAGAAGACAAACAATCAGTAAGAGATTTTTTGAAGAATTACAATATCATGCATGCAGTAGAAAAAATATGCAAAATATGCTAATCTGTTTTATATTACATCATTTTTTCAATAAATTTTACTAAAAAACCGCATTTTAATGTATTCCCTAATATGACGGAGTATATCTAGCGCTGTGAAATTTCAAATACTAATCTACATTTTAGTAAAATACGCATAATATGTTATATTAATTGAAATGCATTCATTTTCAAGTCGTTAATTTACTTGATAACAATAGATATTTTAACAGTTTTAGAAATTAATTTTAAAGCACAAAAAATGTAAGACATTTTACAATCATAAAATTAATGTATATTATTGTAATATGAAAATAAATATCTACTAACTTGTTTTATTGATCGAGACAACCAATCATCCAATAGATCAGCTTCACATAATTTTCCTTGGGCTTTATATGCTCGAATTAAGTATGAGATAGTAGAGGAAAATAAATCGCTATAACAAATATATACGATTATAATATTTCAACAAATAATACAATAAAATCAATTTAATGAAATACACAATATGGCTAAAGGAAATGTATTGGTAGGAGTATGATTAGTAGGAGTATATTTTGGAAGCAAAAAATCTAGAAAAGCATTAATAAAAAATTGTTTCGTGATGTTTTTTTAAATTTGTAAAAATCTAATATATTTATATTGATGAGATCAAAGTATAATGAAGATGAAGATAAAATAAAAAGCAACTAAATTTCAATAAAGTCCCACACAAAAACGAATATCACAATGGGGACATTGAAAGAATGAATTCTACCTCATAAGCATTGCGGGAAGGTCTGGCAAACAACCTCAAAAAAAAGAAAACATTTGCACAATGGAAAACTGCCAGACACCGAAAGAAATATGCTTCCGAAAAAATTTTGTCTACTACAACACGTGCAATGCATGCAAAGAAATATACATTGGATGTACGCTAACGATCTTGTATCAAAGATCTTGTTGGAAAATCATCAATATACAGACATTTTCAACAATGTCAACTAGAGAAGGAAAGTTATTAATCATATTTAATTTATGGTTCCCCCTTAAATATAACAACTTATTTGTGTTTACCTATACGGACACACACGCATTTTCTTATACACCAAACACCACTGAGATACATTCTCTATAGCAGTGGTTCTCAAACTTTTTTGATCGCGACCCAAATTTTTGACATTTCATGCCAAAAATTTTATTGCGACCCACATGACAAAGATTAATTTTAAAATAAATGTTTATTTAATGAGATGAATGTAGTTGTAGATCTTTCCATAAGTCATCGCGACCCACCAAAAATTCTTTCGCGACCCATAGTTTGAGAAACACTGCTCTATAGTGGTGGTTTGCGTGTAGAGCAATTGCTCATTCACCAATTTACTACTGATGAATTTTCAAAGTTGTCAGTAATTTTTTTACGTATGAATTGCCCATC
>CAUHTR010004157.1:0-14042 GCA_959609185.1 Schmidtea polychroa | reverse complement strand
AGTGTACAAGCTATTCGAAGGTCTCCGAAAAGATAGGGAACTGGCCCAACAGTAGATCGAGCGTCTATAAGGTAGCATCAATAAGTTTAAAGAACGATGCCGGGAAATGAAGCAAACTTGGTTTCGTCCCGAAGTGGTGCACAAGCATCTAAAATAAATCGAGCAGTTACAACTCTAAAGCGCTCAGGACAAAACAGATGCGGGCCATGGAAACATGGCTGAATCAGAAGACAATAGACGAGCACGCCACAGCAGCCGTCCGAACAATGACTACGGAATTTGCCGAAATTCACTCAGCCAAACCCACTAAGGCCAAACGCAAGCGGCTTGGCCGGGATGGCCGAGATCGATTAAAAGGACTGTGGCTGGCTGAACAAGGACTCGAACCGGGATCGTCAAAATTAAAACGGTTTGATGAATAATGGACAAACCATATGATTAATTTATAAATAAAAGTGTAACATTTTGATACTAAATTTATGTATATCAGTTGATGAGGTTGAATACAAAGTTGTGCGATTTTGGGAAAACAATAGAGTCAAGGGACCAGTGAAATCGGACATATATCTCCTACCGATAGTCCGTGGACCCAAAGAGTGCTCGACAACTATAGTGCAAATAGTGCGCTCACTTTTTGCGAGTACTCACCCAGTTGATGCATTACCAACGATGATTACTCATCGAGTATCAATTGTTAGGATCAACCTTGTATTCTGGGTTACGCTGGAAACAATGTTCCCTCTAAGCTGAGCAGCTGAGCGGCCCTCATCTAAAATTGTAATCCCGCCCAGTCATATAATTTTCCGCTCACCATATATTTATTCTAATTTTTTCCAAATTTTGAAATTATATTTTATTATCAAAATATTATGAATTTTTAAGTTTTTTTGAGTTTCTTTTTATTTATAATTTTTAATATATATATTACCTGCTGAATTATATAATAAGAAATATTGTTTTTTTTAAATTTTTTTTTTCATTAAAAACTATTTTTTTTCATAAAGTTTGCCCAGTTTGTCTTTTATTAAAAAATAATTGCCCACACGAATTTTCTGCCGCACATGTCGAGGAAAAATTAGAGGGAACGTTGGCTGGAAACAGTACGAAAGGGTAAGATGTCTGACTACCTATAACCCACCAGTATGGAAAGTCCTTTTTGATTTTATAAATTCACATGAAAATCAAATATTTGAAATTTAAAATAATGTCAATGAGAATGATGAATCTGACTGAAATCATTCACTAGTTTTTCCAAATTAGGTGCCAAATTGCTTGTGCTGCCCTTAACACTGACTGATGATTTGAGTGTGAGAAGTGATCTGTTTTTTGACTTATTAATTTTCATTATTGAGAATCTCTGCTCACAAATTCAAGTTGATGCAAACAACACAAACATCTTTCATGCTAATATTTTCAGATTTTTAAACTTTTAGATGCATACAACTCGATAAGTGGTTTACTTTCAAACATTTTCGTTAAAGAGTTGTCAGTTTGTAAACAAATCAGGTTCATTTGCAGTTCCTCGGTAGTTGTTTCAATGTCACAGACAAAGTGTGAGCTGAGCAAATCGAACTGTCATTCAATTGCCTTGGAATCAGCAAATCTCCTGATAAATTCCTCTTTTAAAGCTATCAACTGGGAGCTGTACTTTTCTGATAATACTCTTGTAACAGCTCGTGTTTTCAACAGGGGAAAATGAAAAAAGTTTTGTTTATTAAGCTGCTTCACAAAAAATGTAAGTTTCGATATAAAGGATTTAACTCCCAGGTACAAATCATGAGCAAATACACCTTTGCCTTGTAGTTTTGTGTTTAGCTCATTCAGCTTTTGCATTATGTCCTCAACAAATGCAAAATCACAAACCCATTCGGCATCATCCATTTCCTTTGAAAAGTCAGAAGAGATATCTCTCATATTGAAAAACAGAACAATCTCTGCTTTGAGGTTCAACACCTTTAATACTTTCCCCATGCTTAACCAGGCAATACGTGTGTGGTACAGTACATTAGTAAAATCTGCCTCCATGTCTTCCAATAAACATCGGAATTACCTGTGGTTCAGTCTTTTTGCTTTTATTAAATTCACTGCACGTATCAATGGATCCATAACATGGTTGAATTTTAAAGAAGAATTACATAGGCTTTCTTGATGAATGATGCAGTGAAAATACAATGCACTGTGCAGTGGAAAGTCCTCTTTGATATTATCATTCATTAATTTCACAAGGCCAGAATGTTTACTTGTGAGTGAAAGAGCACCATCAGTTGTAATACTAGCTAGTTTATCTAGACTTAACTTAGACCTGATTAGACTGTTTATTACATTGTTGTACAAATCTTTTCCAGTCACAGTATCTTTGAGAGACACCATAGATAACAATTCGAAATAGATAATTTCGAAATTTTTGTCGATTCCTCTTATGTAAATGAGTAATTGAGCAGTGTCCTGAATATCAGTACTCTTATTTAAAGCAATAAAAAACCACTGAAAACAGCCACTGGCAGTTAACAACTGTTCTTGAATATTCTCTGCAATTGCATTTATGCGGCGAATGATCGTTCTTCGTGACAGAGATATGGCTTATACGTTTGACCTAATTTCAAGACACATAACACTGACAGTATCAACCAAGAAATCTTTAACTCCAACATTGGTAAATAAATACCTTTCTGTCCACTCTTTGTTAAAAGCACGTCATTTGTCTTCAATTTTTCGCTTTTTATATGGCTTCGAACAACTCATTTTGTGTATTTTTTTTAGATTATGTTGAGGATACCTAAATAATAATTCGTAAAGAAATAAATAAAATTACCTGGGGGAAGATCGCCATGACAAACGGGACGATCTATAGAGACTCAGAAAAGAAAACGAAAGTGAAAAGAAATCAAAAATGAGAAAGAGAAAGGAAATAAAAGTTATCAAACAGGAAAATAAAAATCAAGGTCAGTACTAATTAATTAGTACAAAAAAGAAAAAGGAATTTTGAAATCAGGGAAAAAGGAAAACAACAATATCCTTATCTCGACAGCTTGCCGGTGATAATAGAATTGATGGGAGAAGGCGGTCGAACAAGAAAAGAAAAAGGGAAAAACAACTTGACAAGCTGTCAGAGATAAAAATGGGACAGTCGGGGAAAGCAGGAGATGGAAAGTGGAAAAACACTCAATTATCTGGAGTGCCACAAGCAAAACAACTATATAAAGAAAACTGGTGGACGAGAAATCGAGAAACAGATTGAGAACAGATTGGGAACAGATTGAGAATCAAAAACTGAAAGAAAAGTAGAACGGAATTAGAACGAAGTTGAGAGCAAAACAAAACGAAATTAGAGGCAAAAAGTAGAGTAAAATTAGAGACGACAGAGTAAAAAGAGGAATCAAAGCAGAGTGAAAAGAGAAGTGACAAGAATCTTTTATAAAATTGAATATAAAGTAAAAGTGGAGTAAATAAATTGTGTGGTCAAAGCAAATAGATCAATCGATCAATATACCCTGTAATTGAGTAGTTGACGGCTAGTGATTATTGTTGTGGTTACAGAAAGGGCTATTCTTCACGTAGTGTCGAAATAAGCTCTGTGTGGTAAATTGGTTTATAGTCAATTGGTGGTAATTGAAATTTGTACTATTACTTGTGGATATTAATAAAGCTTATTGTGTTCGAGAGTGTTGAATTGCGAATTAATAAACACGCTTTGGACCCAGATTAAAGGTTTGAATTTACAAATATTGTCACCAACTCTATAACCCAACAATTATAAAGCTAGTATAAATTAAAATGACTCACTCCTTTTTCTTTACTAAAAATCTATATTTGGATAGCAAAATCAGAGTAGCTTATCATGCACAGACACGTCTTAATCACTTCGGTAGGTGTGCGAGTCAGTTGCCAGATTAGCTTTACATTATATTATTTGGTGGTGCGTTATGTCATTAGTTATTTTGTATTTTTTTAAAAAAATCTAACTTGTCCTTAGCGGGCCGCATAAAATATCATTCGGGTCGTAGTTTGCCCATCCCATGTTCTATTAGCATCAGTTTTTTAATGGAAGATAACAATAATATGTACTATTTTTCAAAATAACCACTATTTCTGTCCACACATTGCTGCCAACGTGAAACTAGTTCAGAAAAAGCATTTTTTAAGAAATAGGAAGAGCACTTTGCAGAGAAATTATGCACAACAATCTTTACTTGTAAATGCTTCTTGAGGTCTCAGAAACCGCTAGATCATGCCTGTTCTTTTTTGATTTTCTTGGGTTTTTGGACTCTCTTTTCTCTTATCATTTGATGGTAAATCAATTGCCTTTTTTACTGTTTCTTCTATATCCCTTCCTTCGGTGTTGTCTTTTTCATGCATCATCTGTTGATTTTTGAATTTTTATTCTCCCTATTTCATCCAACACTTTGATTTTTTATTTTATTTACTATTTTTTTGTTTTATATTTTTATGTTTTCTTTTCTCTTTTTGTTTATTTTATATATTTTTATTTGTTTTCCGTACTTTTCCACTCTTTCCTTTTCAGTTTGAATTTTTCGTCTTTTTTTCTAGTTGTTCTCGTTCCATCAAAACAATGTTTTTTATTTTCCTAGTTTTTACCCAACTATATTGTTTTTTCCTATTTCGATCAGATACTTTTAAAAACACCGTGTTATTTAAAGCACAGATTTCGAATTTTATTTTTAATTTTAATTTTTTTTCAATTATTGAAAAATTATTGAAAAAGTCAAATACGAGTAGTCATCTTTTATGAATAATAAAAGGTCTATGGAGTATCACAAGTGACTCTCAACATAAGTACCACATTTGGAGAGAGTACAATCGGTGAAAAAGTGTTGGAACGTTGGTTTGAAAATCTACGTTATTAGATTAAAATATTAGAAGATGAAGATAGTAGTGGATGTTCATCGTTAGTTGAATAAAAAAAATAGAAGGCATTAGTGGAAGAGGATCCTCGCATAACAATTTAAGAGTTCAATCATAACAATTTAAGAATTCAATCATTCAACAGTTCCGGCTCGCCTAAAACATAAACGCTTAAAAAATGGGTGCCTTGCAATTTGAACTTGAATCAAAAAGTAGTTTTGATGTGTCGTCAGTGTTTCTTTTAAACAAAGACGATCCATTTCTTGATTGTATTTTGATGTGTGATGAAAGTAAAACTTTTAATACAATGGACTATGTTCAGCTCAACTGTTGAATCATGATGAAGTTCATAAACTCCAGCCTGAAAATTTCGCACTATTTTTCGAATTCTGTCGAAACAATCAATTCAACAAAGTATCATCATCAAACTTTAAGTATTGAGCTCAGCATTATTCAATAAATGAGGTTCAATCCAATCACAAGTCTCACAGACCACATTTTAGAAAATGAAAGAATTGGGTATTAAATTATACGTCGTTGCCATATTCGCTGAACCTCTAGCCAACTGATTAGCATCTTTAAAATTTCATGAAAAGAATCTCCCAAAAACCAAGAAGCTGTAAAAATGCATTTTAATAATTCATCGACTGCTGAAAGCCAGATTTTTCATATCATTGACATTAATAAATTTATTTTTCTCTAACAAAAATATATTAATTATAAATGTTCCTGTAATGTATAGTTATTTTTTTTATATTTCAGCGTTCACAATTAGGAATTGTGAATATTATAATATAAATTACCACCATCTGGGAAATCGAGATTTTCAAAAAAACTATATAGCGATAATTTACTATAGTAAATTATCGCTATAGTAAATAAAAAAATTAATTAAATTAAAAAGTCGATAAAAATTTAAAACTNCTAGAAGAATATTTCACGGAGTTGAGAGAGTTCGAAGGAGCTTTCGATGATGATACGGGAAAATTACAAACTCATCCATTCTGTAATATGAAACAAACACATTGTCAAACAGGGGAATCGATTCTTGTTTATAATGTAGAAACAAATAAGTGTAATTTAGCGCACTTAAAAACTATGAACTTTAAAGAGCTAGTAGGAGAACAGTTTAGAGATAAACCAGATAAACCAATATGAATTATAGACCAAATAATACCATTAAATCAACCCCAGTATGGACAAAGCAAATGGGTACAGTTTTAATGTCTACGTTACCAGCAGATGGAATGCGATTTATAAAAAAGGAAATCACAAATAAATGTGGTCGAATGGTATATGTAACAAATTATAAGGGTGTTTACGTGTCTAGAAATGTTGTGGAAGAAGCAAAAATTAAAATTCATAGAGATGACATTAAACTTACTCATTATTTTAATAATAAAATTGATTATTTGTTTCATTTTAGTCAAAACATCATGGGAAATGTATATAGAGAAATGATTCTGAACGATTGTAAGTTGAATAAAGAGATTCTCCAAAATCGGATGGCGATGGCAATTACGAATCCAAATTTAGTAGCACCTATGCTAATATCAGAAAATGGAGTGTTTGCGAGAATATTTGGAGAAGCATTATACAGTTACAAATGCAAAGAAGTCACAGTGAAAATTGCCAAATACGAAAAATGTACGAACGAATTACCAGTAAGCTTTGGGGAAAGGTACGATTTATGGAACCGATAACTAGAATCTTGCTGGATGAACAAACTAAACCAAAACTTTTGCAATGCAATCGATTATTAGCCCCTTTATACCGATTAGCTACAGATTCATGGATAGCCTTACCAGATTATCGTGGGGTCAAGACTCCAGACAAACTAGAAATAACAAATTTAGAATACCTGATAAATTTCACATCACTAAACAAAATGGCACAAATGGGCTTGTATGCAAGCGAAGATATCGAAGAAGCTCAAAGGAATTTGTTGTTTCCATCTAAAAAGGAACGGATAATTTCAGAAATGATTGACACAGTATTACCGAATGGAGAAGGAACAGTAAATTACGAAAATTTGCTAACACCTGATCATTTCAAACGAGCTACATATAAAACGATGGAAAAGATTTGGGGCAAGTTCATGTTTTTGGGACAGGCATGTGCAGGTTTAATTGGAATTTACGTGATTGTGATAACGGCAAAGGTGGTAGTGTCGCAAATGTTGTCAGTACATCGAATATATGCAATATCGGGATGGTCATGGAAATTAATTATTGGTTGTATTCCATTGTTGGCTAGATTCTTTATTACAGATCATCAATTTAAAGAACTGGCAAGAGTAAGGGCACAATTAAGAAATGGCCGGAAAAGTGAGGAATCTACGTGTCAGTCGGAAGACAAAAACGACGATCATAATGATGATAACAACAACGGGGAATCGGAGCATAAATACTTTCGAAAAAGTGTAATAAAGAGTAAAGTAGAGCCAGAGTCCAGGTTCTTGCTTGAACCAATGCCAAAATTAAGCGGGATTGATACTCTTAGTAGATGGTATACCCCGACATTTAGACCAACAGCACCAGTATATCCAAGTGAAAAACTAAAAGAGATGAAATCGGTCGATAATATCACAATAGAATTAGAGAAGATTGAACCAACGAGTGCGGAAATTGAAAGAAAGAATATGCTTGGTCTACCATGCAGCTATGCACTAATGACAACAGTAGTAGGAGGAAAACAACCTCGAATAAACATACAGTTTAACAAGAGAAAAGTGGAAGCTTTATTAGACTCAGGCTCAAGTCACACTATAGTAGCGGAAAGCTTCTTGACGCATCAGGAGAAAGCCAAAATAAAACCAACGAATCACATTATTAAATCAATGTCACATAATGCACTAAATATTGTTGGAAAATTAGAAGTTAAACTGATAATTGGAGATCAAGAAATAATTCATTGGGTATCAGTGATGAGAAAAAGTCCTGTAAAATGTCTTATTGGCATGGATGTCATGGAGCAACTACGAGGAATTTCTCTCGATCTGAAAACTGGAAAGTTGATAAAAGGGCAATTGACTTTAGTCGAAAAGAAATTCGTGCAAATTCCATTTGCCAATTTGCAGCATGAATATCGAAATGTTCCAGATCAATCAAATCAAATTCCAAGCTCTGTCAAAGGAGCCGTCATTTCTAACATTAATGCATCAATTAACAATAACGAAACCATATCATCATTAAATACTGATAATGACATTGTGTGTGTAACATTATTATCAACCAGTCTAACTATAATAATCTTTCTCATTATTCTCATCATCATTGTGTCAATTGAATCTTGAACAATATCCAAATCTTCTACGAACCAATCCGAGATTGCGAGACCTTGGATTGTCTATGAAGAAACTTTTGTGTAGTAAGATACAAATACTTTGCATGCACATTTGATAAAGTAGCAGTAGTAATACAGTACTAATATTTTATGAATGTAATCAGAATTTTATTTATTTATTTATTTTATTTTTATGTGAATCTGCACTTTTCAATACGAAATGAAAGCATTAATTTGATTGGTTGGCACTAAGTAAGAAAATGAAAGGTTAAGAAAATTTTGATAAGGGTATAAAAGGCGGGTTTAAACTCATTAAACTTAATTAATTTTAAAAAATAAAACAAATATCAACAGACACCCAAATAAATCGGTAATTATTATTATTATTATCATTATTATTATTTATACAGCTAGTAGCTGGGACAGTATCCTTCGGATATTTCATCTCAGCCCTAGTAAATTAAATTCAAACGTTAAATTATAACTATTTTAGCAAAAATGGAACAAATACAATGGGCAAGATCCACCTACGACAGTTACTTCAAGATGCAGAAAAATCATGCCAGCCAACAATTATACGAAATCAATGAAAATTTACAAATTCCAAATTATTTGCGGATAGATGACAGAAGAATGAAGATACGAATGTTTACAATAAGGAGAAATTCGGAATTGAAATTGACAGATAAAATTGAGTTGTCTCGGAAGGAAGAATATCACATACACGTGATCAGAGGTACAGTGGAAGTGCTGAAGAACGATAATACAATATGGTGGCAACTCCGAAAATTCACATCATGGAAGCTGCAGAAGGACTTCATGTGGAGAACACTACGAGCAGCGAATGAGGAGACAACGTTGGTGGTGGAAATCAGAACTGAGAATGAAGCGGATGAGGTACCACAGATGCATCTAATTGAAGGAGAAGACCCAATGTTATTGAAAATTTCAAAGGAAATGTTGAAAAAGAAAATGTCGTTTCTCAGAAAAGAAATGGATCTAGAAGAATATTGTTCATTGATGCTAAATATGGCACATCAGAGCAAGGGAGAATGGTCCCTTTAGCAATAGCAATTATGAATTATTATGGAAAAGTAGTAAAAGATGTATACCTCACTCCAAGAGGAAAAATCCGACATTTTAATTCACGGATCCATGGAATTACAGAAGTGGCTAGCAGGAACCAATGTGATCAATATGTGGCAATAAAAGAGATTCAACGCTTGACAGTGGGCAAGATATTGATCGGCCGTGATTTGCATGCAGAATTACAATACTTGGGGATATGGATTGAACAATTGTACGGCATTCGAGATCTAGCAGCAGCACCAATACTTCAGAACATGGGAGTAACTATAAGGGGAGAATGGTTCAAACTACAAACAGTGGTGAAAGAAATATGTGGAGAACAGACTCAGATGAGTATTCATTCGGCTCTCGAGGACGTGAAAAGTATACGCAAGGTATACCAGAAAGTGGAAAGTCAATGGATTGATGACATACCGATGCCCAAAAATCAACCGTCAAAGCGATATTCGTGGGATGAATATAAGAAGCTTCGGGAAATTGAATCAACATCAACTGCAATACCAGAAAAACTAACGCAAATTCCAATTGAAGATGTAATGGAATCTGAAGAAATTGATTTAACATTCGAGGAGAATCTGGCGATGGATAGTGAAAATCCATTGATTCAATTGAAGTGGGCCAATGAATCATTCTTAGAAATTGCGGAAGAATATGTCGCATTAATGGTAAGCACTTCGATGATAAGGATACATCCAACACTTGAATATGGTCCAATGCCAGAATGTAGAAAATCCAAAAAGAGAAAAACAACTTCGAACATTGATGTCGGAGACACTGTCACTGTCAATGGTGTAGTATATGAACGCGAAGAAACAATAATACGATATCGGCATGAAACAAAACGATTAGAAATAAAGATGGATTAATTTTTATATATTGTATTTATAAAATAAATAATTGTGAACTCGATTTTTTCTCATGTATTTATTGGCAGCGCATCAGTTAGACCCCAAAATAAGAATAAACAAGTAAATAATTGAGAGTAAATAAATGATTAAATAAATAAATAAAACTATTATTGTATATAACAACAAACACATTTCCAATTGTCGGGGTTTGGCTACCCTGGACAACAATTGGAAAGAGTGGTTGTAAAGAGCCACATAAACAGGTTGCGACAAATCATAACAATTTATTATTAATAATTCATTAGACAAAAAGGAATTTAATCACTTAACATATTTCAAGAGACATAATTATTTCAATTTTTACAATGTACGTGAGATATTGCCCGAGAAAAACATTGCACAGCTATATCTATAATTTAAATATTTATTCAAAAATCTTTGATAAATAATTTTACATTATATAATTTTGTTACAATGATAATTATAGAATTTTGTTACAATGACAATTTTTACGAATCATAACAGAAATTTTCGATATTTTATAATTCATTTAAACAAATTTAACATATTAATTCATAAAAATAATATAGATTTCCAAAGAAAATATTGAATTCACTGACTCAGCCACTTGTAGGCGAAAAGATAACACAAACATTTTACCAAAAAAAAAAGTATAACATAATAACAGTAAGAGATCTTGAACAAATACTTGGAAATGTTGTTTGAAAGCAAGTGATAAAATAAATTTATTCAATATAAAATCACATTTTCCATTTCATTTTATTTAAATTGTTATAGATAATTATGTATCTTACCTGCAATATCACATCAAACATTAAGATCGCGCAGCCTGAATTAACTCGATATTTACAAATAATTAATGCACTTCCCATTAATTGACAAATAATATTTATTAGTAGAAAAAATCCAATAATCAAAGAATTCATTTTCCCATAAACTGGAAATAAAATCTATTTGATCAATCCACGGGGTAATTAATCGATATTCATCTTCAATAAAGGTCGACACTAAACAAACTCGAGCAATATGAGGCAAGAATCGACGAGTCTTTCTAATTACCTAGCATACAACTGAAAATTGAAAAGAAAATATACAAATTTACTATATCAGCATAATTTTCTAAATTTGTCAAATAATCCTTTTTATTATTTCGAATAAAATCAACCATTAAGAAATTTGCAACGTAGTAATTTAAAATTAAAATTAGTCTGATTATTCAAGTTAATAAACTTGATAAGTGATTAAAATATTGTATCTTCTTTTTCTGTAAAAATATAATATATTACGATTTTCTGTTATTACATTTTAATAAAAATAAAATAAATGGCATACCGATTTCTTTACACTTTGTTCATTTTGACAGAAAATTTCAAATTGAAAAAAAATATTCCAAGAACTCTCAGAAAATAGTTTGGCATTTTATCTGCAACAATATCAAAGCTCATTATATAGTTTTATAACGAGCCTAAGTGAACAAGCGAACGGTTCGTGGTCTTATCTGTTGGCGATCTGTGTCGAGTCCAGTGTCTTTCTAAACTGTAATTAGCCGTCTCTAAAATCGCTTAAAGTTCTGCAATAAAAGAAACTAATCCGGTAAAATAAATTCTATTAGGGAAATTTTTCTTTTTAATGAAATTTTTCTGCTGCGGGAAATTTAATTGATGTGTAATTCGATCCACTGGAATTATGTTACTGACACAGCAGATGAATCGGAATTAATGAATATTCTTTCAAAATCATTTGTTGATGAATGCTACTAGCCTTTCATTCCAAATAATAGACACAATCAATTACACACAGACAATATCAAGTACACAGTTAATTATAAATTCTGGGCTCATTGGATCGGGTTTTACCTCTGATGTAACAAGAATAGTAGCAATAGATGACGATAATTGACAGAATGAATTGTGATTGAGCTAGAGATGTTGAATTAAGTTGAATTGTGGAATCACTTGGTAATGAATATTGTTGTGATATGATAATTCGAGAAATTGAGGATTTAAATGTGAAATTGTCTAGTTAAGTAGAATCAGTTGAGACTATTGTCGATGATGATGACATAAATTTAACGAAAATACTAATCTCCCTAAATTAGATTGTTAATTTATTTATAAATCGAATTTCAACAATGAAATTTGTCAGAAATTTATGTCGTCTCTCTGTTTGATGGTGGTTAGTATGAAAACTTTCATTCACCGCAAACTGCAGAATTTTGAGAAAATATCTAAAATATTTATTTTTCAAATTTTCAATTTATTTTGCTTATATATTGCTTATATATTATTATTATTGGTATTATTATTATTAGAACTAATTTTTAATTAATGAATGTCAAATTTAAGATTTAAGTTTTCTTTAGAGTTTTCTTTAGTGAAAATCTCATTGTTATATAATTATATTTTATTATGTTTATTATTATTATTATTATTATTATTATTATTATTATTAGTAGTAGTAGTAGTAGTAGTATTATTATTATTGTTATTATTATTATTAAAAAGGCTATATTCTGAATTTCTATCACCCTTACTATTGGTTGTGACATTTCCACTGACTCCTAATTTAAAGAACGAATTGTAAAAAAAAAAATTTTGAAATTGAATTATTAGATAGTTGAATTTAATCTATAGTTGGATTTCCGGATTTCTAATTAAACTGATTTTCTTATTAATTTCTTTTGTTTCTCTTTTGAAAAAAAAAATTCTGTGAAATAATAGTTTAAAATAAATAGCTAAGCAACTATCTGTGATGAACCCAACTTGATATCATATTGTATACACTGCACAGTGCATTTCATCATGTACATACAAATATTATGATGCCCGATACACAACTGTCACCAATATTACAATTATTATCATCATCATTATTAATTATTATTATTATTATTATTATTATTATTATTATTATTATTATTATCGGTAGTATTATTATCGTCATTATTATTGTTATTAGTATTAACATTATTATTTATATTAAGTAGTGTGAGGATGATGGGGGGAGTCGAATAAGGAAATTTCAAAACAAAATATCTCAGATTTAAAATCATTGGCAAAGGCAATAGCTAAAATAGGTAGATAGCAATCCATTTTTATTATTATTATTATTATTATTATTATTATGATTATTGTTATTACTGTATGGTAAATTAGACTTATTATATACATGCAGATTCGAGGTCGAATCTAAATTAAAGGGGGGAGATATGTTGGAGTTCAACAAGAGAGGCACAAAAATGAGGTGAAAATTGACAAAAACACCAAATTCAAAATAAAAATTTAAAGTACAAAATATTAATTAAAAATCAAAAATTTTAAAAAATGAATATTTTCTGGGGAAACTGGTATGGGCGGATGCTAAATAATGAGACGAGTTCAGCTATAATAAAATAAAATCAATTGGGGGTCCCTAAAAGGAATAAATTACAAAAAACAAAAATTAATTAAAAATTAATTAACTAATGGAAAACCCGAGCTAATGGGAAACCCGATACAATGGAAAACCCGAGCGAATTGAGAAATCCAATTTTGGGAAGGCAATTAATTTAGCCGGATAAAAAGTAACAAGCGCCGTCAAAGAAAATCAGCAAATTCCCTTCAATTAAATTAGACCTCCAAGAGGAAGCCCGGGGGAAATAAAACCAAAAATAATTGGCAAAAATAAAGTCAATTACCAAGCGAGTATAAAAGCAACTGGCAAGAAAACAAAATGCCAGTTGGTCGAAGAAAAATTAGTAGGACTAAACGATGAAAAGTGCAGATCAGAGTTATTAAAGATTGAAATTGTTCAATAAAGAGTGTAATCAACCAGTGTACTTGTATTTGTCTTGAATAAAATTATTGTGTTGGGTTATCTTGATTTTGATAAAGAACACAAAGGAGTCAGACCGTGATACCGACTTACATTAAAAACCCAACAATATTATTTGAATTG
>CAUHTR010004155.1:0-38060 GCA_959609185.1 Schmidtea polychroa | reverse complement strand
ATTTCTTCCAAATCCATTTCCTTTCTGAGAAACGACATTTTTCTTTTCAACATTTCTTTCGAAATTTTCATTAACATTGGATCTTCTCTTGCACTTGGCCGCATCTGCGGAACTTCGTTCGCTTCATTTTCGATTCTGATTTCCACTACCATGGTTGTTTCTTCATTCGCTGCTCCTAACGTTCTCCACATGAAGTCTCTCTGCAGCTTCCACGACGTAAATTTTTTTAGTTCCCAACACACTTTGTTGTCATTCGTCAGTACCTCAACGGTACCCTTGATCACATGTAGATGATATTCTTCTTTCCTTGACATCTCGACTTTTTCTGCTAATCGCAATTTTGACATCCTCATGATCGTAAACATTTGGATCTTCATTTTTCGGTCATCAATTCTTAAATAATTTGGGATTTGGAGATTGTCGTTGATCCGGTATACTTTTTGTCCGGCATGATTGTTCTTCATTTTGATGTAGCTGTCGTAGGTCGACCTTGCCAATTGTATTTGTTCCATTTTTTTTTCTACAATAGTTATATAATTAAAATTTGAAGTTAATTTAATTTTAACACTAGGGTTGAGATGGGGTACCCAAAGGATACCGTCCCACCGACTAGTTATATAAATAAATAATAATAATTACCGTTTAGTTAATTTGTTGATATTTTTTTTTCAAAATTAATGGAGTTTAATGGATTTTACCCTCTTTTAATACCCTTATGAAAATTCCCTTAACCCCGTTTTTCTCTCCCCCCTTTTACACAGCGCTAACCAATCAAATTGATTCTTTCCGTTGACATTGAAAAGTGCAGATTCACAAGTAAAATAAAATGAAATATTGATCATATCCATAATGAAATAAAATATTAATAATATCCATAAAATATTTGTACTATATTACTACTACTACTTTATCAATTTTGCATGCAAAGTATTTATGTCTTACTACACAAATGTTTCTTCATAAACGATCCAAGGTCTCGCAATCTCGGATCGATTCGCAGAAGGTTTGGGTATTGTTCGAAATTCAATTAGCACAATGATAATGAGAATAATGAGAGAGATTGTTATAATGAGAGTAGTTATTAATAATGTGACACACACAATTTCACTGTCAGTTTTTAATGACGATATGGTTTCGTTATTAGTCATTGACTCATTGATGCTAGAGAAGATGATTACGTTGGCAGAGCTAGGGGTTCGGTTGGACTGATTTGATTTGTTTCGATTTCCATACTCCGAGCTAATAGATGGAATTTGCACAATTTTATTTTCCACTAATGTTAATTGCCATAAATTTGAAAATAGAGAACGTCTATAGTATTTTATTTTAATGAACACAAATTTTGACGTCGATATTGGTGAACGTTGACGAAAAGTTAATATTTGAGATTTATTTTTTTCATTTAATATCGATTGAATTTTTCCATAATAATATAAAATAGCTTTTTGATTGGGCTCCGCTTGTCGGGTAACATTCACTAATTGATTGAAAATATGAAAAGTAACCCGATTTGTTTCATTAACTAATCGTATCATATGTTGACTAGAGTGTATTCTGATCCATTGGCTATCAATTTCAGTTCCGTTTTCATATAAAGATTTTTCATAATAATGAATCAGAATATTATAGCTATGATGTAATTTTAAATTTGCATACTTTATAAAGGGTTTTCTGCTATTCAATGTATCTATCGCATAATTTTGAAAAACTGCTTTTACTTGTTGGGATTCCTGGGGTTCCCAATATATGTCAATTCCATTTACCAGTGGTTCAATTGATACTCGATTATGTAATCTCTTTGTCCAAATATTAATGCGTATAAGATTTTGTATTTTTGTATTATTACTTTTCGAATCCAATTGCGTAATTAACCAAGGGTATTCATAATTCATTGTTAATTGTCTAGCCACATAAATATTTTTGGTGCTGTTCAATTTTATTGGGGGTTCAAAATAGTTTATTAGATTATCTATCTCTATTTCTTCTGCTCCTCCAGCATAATAAACCCAAACTATTTGAGTACATGTTGAATAAATATGAACTTTGTCTAATAATACAACTGTATTAGTTGCATATAACGGGAATACTCTCACTGCATTTACTGACATTATATTGATAATCATTACTGTTGTAATCAATAAAACTTTATTGATGTAACTCAATGGAGCAGGGTTTTTTGTAAACTTTTGTTTAATTACTGGGTTCCCTGCATCTTTATTTGGTTTTGATCTCAATGGATAACGTGATTCATCTTCTATTATCTTCTTGCATCTATTTACATGAACAATGATTGTCCCAGCCTTTTTATTGTTTTGTGGACGCAATTTTAAATTAGTCTCCGTCGTATCACACACTAGATATGGTCCTTTAAACGGTCGTTGCAATTTCGTTGACAAGCCTTTTGTTGGTTCTGGTTTGTTTATATAAACGAGATCTCCAATTTTAATGTCATGCGCCCGTGCGCGTTTATCATAGCATTCTTTATACGCTTCTTGATGATGCCTTATGTTAAGTCCAGCTTGGATCCATACTGACTGTAGTCTTTCATGCATAGCTATTTTATAATCTGACACATCCATATATTGGGAAATAGGTGACTGAAATTCTAGATCGACTGGCATATTGTTTCGTCGTAGATACATGAGATAAAAGGGTGTTTCTCCCGTGCTTTCATTTACTGCATTCCGGTATGCAAATAAGCATGGTTTAATGAATAAATCCCAATCCTTTTGTTTCCTATTTACATAGGATGATATCATATTAATTAGTGTCCCATTAAATCTTTCAACTAGACCATCTGTTTGTGGATGATATGGTGAGGTACTAAGTTTCAATATACCAAATAAATCTGTGATTGATTTAAATAATTCACTCTGAAAATTTGTTCCTTGATCTGTAAGTAATTTCTTTGGTGCTCCGTATCGAAAAATAATATTCTCCACAAATATTTTCCAACTGTTTCTGCTTTCTGATTTGGCATTGCATAAGCTTCTGGCCATTTAGTAAGATAGTCGCAAAAAACGATAATGTATTTGTTGCCATTTGTTGTCTCCGGCAATGGACCAACGATGTCCATTGCTGTCATTTCCATTGGCGCCTTTGGCACTGGCATAGGCTTAAGTGGAACTTTTATTTTCCGTCCCGTATTTCGTCTTGTTAGGCATATCTCACACGTATGACACCATTGTCTGACATCTTGTTCCATCGTTTTCCAATAATATTTCTGTTTCAATCTTGATAGTGTTTTTCGCGCTGATAAATGTCCTCCTAATGCTCCATCGTGATACAACAACAGTAATGCTTTTCGATGTTTTGTCGGAACAATAATTAACAAATTTTCATTTTGTACACATTTTAACAAACCATCATGAATAATGTATTTATGGTTCTCTTCGGCAATATGTTTCCAGTCACTCTCCTTTTTGATTGAGACAGCATGTTGACGTAACTGATTTAATTCCTCGTCATTTTCCTGATCATCTTGTAATTTTTCGATATTATTGACCGTTTTAAATTGCCAAGAATATTGTATTTTCGCAATTTTTCTCATCTTGATCAACATTATTTTCTACTGGTATTCTCGACATAGCATCCGCATTTGCATTTGACTTTCCTGTACGATACTTTATCTCGAAATCATATTCTTGTAACGCAATTGACCACCTAATTAATTTACTGGCCGAATCTCTGTGCTTCATTAGCCATTGTAACGGATTGTGATCTGTAAAGACGACAAATTTTCTGCCCACTAGATATTGTCGAAAAGTAGTTATCCCATATACCAATGCTAACGTTTCCTTTTCAATTGTTGAATAATTCTTTTCATGAGGTTTCAATGATCTGCTGGCATAAGCAATTACATGATCTTTTTCCCCTTCTACTTGCTGTCCTAATACCGCGCCTAATGCGAAATTACTGGCATCTGTCATTAATATAAACGGTTTTTTAAAGTTCGGACATCTTAATATCGGCTGTTTTATTAAGCTTTCTTTGAGTTTATCAAACGCTTCTTGCTGAGCTGTTGTCCATTTAAATTTTGCTTGCTTTTTCAATAACATGTTCAAAGGTTGTGCTACATGTGAGAAACTTTTAATAAACTTTCTGTAATAACTGGCTAATCCCAGAAATTGTCGAACCTGATCTACATCCTTGGGAATAGGATATTCCTTAATTTTCTCTACATTTTCTGGATTTGGTTGCAAACCTCGACGCGAAATGATATGACCCACATAAACGACTTCAGATTTTCCCCATTCACATTTGGAGGGTTTTATTTTTAAGTTTGCTTCTAACAATCGCTTGAATACTGTTTCCACATCCTGCAAATGTTCCTGAAAACTATTCGAAAATATTATAATATCGTCAATATACACTAATGCATGTGGTATATCGCGCAAAACAAAATTCATACCTCTCTGAAATGTAGCAGGCGCTCCTGTTAATCCGAATGGTAACACGTTAAACTCATATAGACCCTTCCCATCTGAAAACGCAGTTTTCCTTCTATCTTCCTCTTTGACTTTAAATTGATTGTATCCTATATTAAGATCTATTACCGTAAAATATTGCACCTCCCCCATCTGATCGAACATTTCCTGTGGAACAGGAATAGGATATGTATCTTTTCTCGTTACTTGGTTCAATTTTCGATAGTCAACACAAAATCTTAAATCACCGTCCTTCTTTTTAACTACTACTATTGATGATGAGAATGGTGAGGAACTATCTCTTATTATATTGAATTCTTTCATTGCTTTGATTTGCCGATCACTTTCTTCCTGATGTATGTATGGTATTCTATACGGCCGTAATTTTATTGGGGTTTCGTTGAGTAATGGTATTTCATGCTCAATCACCTGAGTGAGTCCCAGATCATACTCATGTTTTGCAAATACATTTCTATATTTCTTTAATAATGCACCGAATTCTTGTTTTTGCAAATCCGTTAAATCTTTGCTTGTGATCTGAGGTTCTTTATAAATTTTTATATTTCTCGGTAACTTCTGAGCTTCCTCTGATTTGATTTTTGTTAATTTTCCCAATTTGGTTTTGGGTTTTATCTCAACGGATCTTGCACTATAATTCGCTATTCTAACTGGTACTGACTTATTTTGGACTTTCACTACTTCATCACACATAGGCACATCGTATTTTTCAACCTGCTTTTGATTTGGCTCAAATATGTACTCCTCATCTGAGACCCTCATAACATCTGCATAGTATATTACTTCGCTTTTTGGTGGTACTTCCAATGTTTGGTTTAGAAATACCTCTCCTACTTCAGGCACTACTTCACCCATTTGTCCTTTTATTAGTTTTCCAGTTCTCAGATCAAGAGAGATTCCATGTAGTTGCTCCATGACATCCATGCCAATTAGACATTTTACAGGACTTTTTCTCATCACTGATACCCAATGAATTATTTCTTGATCTCCAATTATCAGTTTAACTTCTAATTTTCCAACAATATTTAGTGCATTATGTGACATTGATTTTATAATGTGATTCGTTGGTTTTATTTTGGCTTTCTCCTGATACGTCAAGAAACTCTCCGCTACTATAGTATGACTTGAGCCTGAGTCTAATAAAGCTTCCACTTTTCTCTTGTTAAACTGTATGTTTATTCGAGGTTGTTTTCCTCCTACTACTGTTGTCATTAGTGCATAGCTGCATGGTAGACCAAGCATATTCTTTCTTTCAATTTCAGCACTCGTTGGTTCAATCTTCTCTAATTCGATTGTGATATTATCTACAGGTTTCATTTCTTTTAATTGTTCATTTGGATATATTGGTGCTGTTGGTCTAAATGTCGGGGTATACCATCTACTAAGAGTATCAATCCCGCTTAATTTTGGCATTGGTTCAAGCAAGAACCTGGACTCTGGCTCTACTTTACTCTTTATTACACTTTTTCGAAAGCATTTATACTCCGATTCCCCGTTGTTGTTATCATCATTATGATCGTCGTTTTTATCTTCCGACTGACACGTCGATTCCTCACTTTTCCGGCCATTTCTTAATTGTGCCCTTACTCTTGCCATTTCTTTAAATTGATGATCTGTAATAAAGAATCTGGCCAACAATGGAATACAACCAATAACTAATTTCCATGACCATCCCGATATTGCGTATATTCGATGTACTGACAACATTTGCGACACTACCACCTTTGCCGTTATCATAATCACGTAAATTCCAATTAAACCTGCACATGCTTGTCCCAAAAACATGAACTTGCCCCAAATCTTTTCCATCGTTTTATATGTAGCTCGTTTGAAATGATCAGGTGTTAGCAAATTTTCGTAATTTACTGTTCCTTCTCCATTCGGTAATACTGTGTCAATCATTTCTGAAATTATCCGTTCCTTTTTGGATGGAAACAACAAATTCCTTTGAGCTTCTTCGACATCTTCGCTTGCATACAAGCCCATTTGTGCCATTTTGTTTAGTGATGTGAAATTTATCAGGTATTCTAAATTTGTTAATTCTAGTTTGTCTGGAGTCTTGACCCCACGATAATCTGGTAAGGCTATCCATGAGTCTGTAGCTAATCGGTATAAAGGGGCTAATAATCGATTGCATTGCAAAAGTTTTGGTTTAGTTTGTTCATCAAGCAAGATTCTAGTTATCGGTTCCATAAATCGTACCTTTCCCCCAAAGCTTACTGGTAATTCGTTCGTACATTTTTCGTATTTGGCAATTTTCACTGTGACTTCTTTGCATTTGTAACTGTATAATGCTTCTCCAAATATTCTCGCAAACACTCCATTTTCTGATATTAGCATAGGTGCTACTAAATTTGGATTCGTAATTGCCATCGCCATCCGATTTCGGAGAATCTCTTTATTCAACTTACAATCGTTCAGAATCATTTCTCTATATACATTTTCCATGATGTTTTGACTAAAATGAAACAAATAATCAATTTTATTATTAAAATAATGAGTAAGTTTAATGTCATCTCTGTGAATTTTAATTTTTGCTTCTTCCACAACATTTCTAGACACGTAAACACCTTTATAATTTGTTACATATACCATTCGACCACATTTATTTGTGATTTCCTTTTTTATAAATCTCATTCCATCTGCTGGTAACGTAGACATTAAAACTGTTCCCATTTGCTTTGTCCATACTGGGGTTGATTTAATGGTACTATTTGGTCTATAATTCATATTGAAATTATCTGGTTTATCTCTAAACTGTTCTCCTACTAGCTCTTTAAAGTTCATAGTTTTTAAGTGCGCTAAATTACACTTATTTGTTTCTACATTATAAACAAGAATCGATTCCCCTGTTTGACAATGTGTTTGTTTCATATTACAGAATGGATGAGTTTGTAATTTTCCCGTATCATCATCGAAAGCTCCTTCGAACTCTCTCAACTCCGTGAGATACTCTTCTAGTACCACTGTTTGCTGAATAATTTTACTGTTCATTTTATATGGTTCACCTTCACAGTCGCCATTTGCTTTCATAGCTCCCTTTACAATTATTGTTTCTCGTATTCTATGGTTCAATTTTGCCTTTAAACGAATTTCTGGACTTATTTTTAATTCTCCTGTTTGAAATGCTGCTAGACAGTTTTCTGGAAGCACCTCGACTGGCCTAGGTATCGCATGCATTTTTATGAGTGACGTATGGCTCCATTTACCACAATAAAATACAAATGTTGTATGTTTGACAATACACTCTCTCACTTGAGTTCTTCGCAGATCAGACTCTTGATACACATAATATTTTACGTCATTTTCTATTTTTAAACTGCTCGGATACGCACCTGGGCATTCCGACATATCTACTACCGAATAAACTTTTCCCATTTCAGTTTGGGAACAATCGTACGCAACTAAAGATGATGTCTGTGTAATTATTGCACAAAACGTAATCGCCATAAACATCGCCCATGGAAATATCATAGTTTTTCTTAGTTCTGGCTTAACTCTTTCATTTACTCGTCTTTGGGGTGGACTCATTTCTTGCTTCTCATTTTTCTTTTCTGTTAGAGATGAACACAGTGTTTTCCTACCACCTTTTTCGTTTACCCAGCTCATTAAATATTCGTTTACTAGCCGGGCAGCGATGTCTATCAAATTTTCTAACTTATCTGACCTTGCGAACGTATGCGTTCCAATTTCTAAAACAACATAAGTTAAAGCTATTATTATAACTTCCTTATTAATTTCATTTCTTGCCAAATTTTCAATTACTGATCTCTCGCAAAATGTATTCTCTTCGCCAAATTTCTGCATCACTTCAGGAAGCCTATTCTTCATCTCTTTAACTATTTCTTTCAGTTCATCATCTACCTCTATTTCTATGTCGAACATTGGATATACTGCTTTAACGAGATGTTTCAACATTTTCTTAGTTTCGTCGACGTCCTGTTCTAGCCTCACTAAATATTTCTTTATTTCATATAAAGTTCTAACTTTCTTATTTTTGATTTCACCATTTATTTCGCCTTTAGGTACAAGTGGCTCTCCTTGTACGTCTGGTTCCGTGGACTGATCTTTGTTATCAGGATCTTTTTGCTCATTATCACTAACGATTTCATCAATTTCTTTATTTCCCTTAACTTTTTCATCTTGTTCCTCTGTGTCAGGCTTGTTAGACTCAATATTTACTTCTAAACTCACTCCTTTTACTACGACTATATGGTTCACTAAATATCCCACTCGTCCATCTCGGATCAAATATCCGTTTTCATCCAGCTCTTGTGGTACACACCCACAATCATATAGGTATTCATCATCGTCAAGTTCTTCACCTTTGTACATTACTATAATAATTCCATCTTTTCCCAGCGTTTCAGGCGCTCTCTTCCGCAATTTTCGGACCTTTGCACACCAATGCTCGTCTACATATTCCGTTTTGCCATATCCCTCATAATCTAATGCTATTAAAAATGGCTTTAACTCTACTCTTGCCTTTCTGAGCTCCTTGCCCAACCTTTGCAATAAACTTCTTAATAACTTGGCATATCTGGTTTTCACATGTAAATATGGTCGTATTGCATTCACTATTTTTAGTTTATCGTTTTCCTCCATTTCTAATTTCTCAATAATCTGTAACTTCTCATTGATTTCATCTTCATCTCCAATATATAACGCATCATTTAATTCCTCTAATATCTCCCTTGAATTCCTTTTGTCTATTATTTTACTACTCATTATTTCATCACTAGTAATTACATTTTCCATTTTAATTCATTTGTACTCCCTGGTATAAATCCACAATCTACCAAAAATTCGTCATTTTCTAACAATCTCTCATTAAATCTCAACTCTATCATGCATCCTTCCTTTTTTTCTTTTAATTTATTCTTTAAATCATTTACACAATCATTTGCCTCACAACGACAACATAATACACTTTTATCAATCCCATTTACTACTTCCACAAAGATGGAATCTAACCCTGTTTTCTCTCTCAAAGGTTTTCCGAATATTTTCATTAATTCTTTAATTTCTTCTTTATACTTTGGATTCATATTATAGTAGTTAACGCACAAGCTAATTACACTTTTATCTTTCTCATGCTCAAAGATATTTGACTTAATTCTCTCAACGATTTGATCACTTTAGCCGACTCTATTTCATTATTTCCAATTAGTTTTTCGATTCTGGTCATTATCATTGTTGCTTTTTCACTTTCTAAATCATCTTTTATAACTCTCCTTTTCGACTCTTTTTCATTCAATTCCTCTTGCGACTCATACATCATGTGATTATTGTAGTCCTCTTCTGATTCAAACTTTGACATCAATCGATCCAAACGTCGACCCATTTCTCTCACTTCGCTTTCAATTCTTTCATTAAAATTATCTGGCTGAATAAAAGCTACATTATCCATCTGCGGTTTGTCACTCTGAAACCTAATCGATTTCTTTAATATGGGCCTTTGGAATTTATCCATATTTCTTGGACATGATTTAGCCATGTGTCCATAACTTCTGCATGCATGACATTGAATTTGTCCTTGTAGATTTACTTTATCTCTCTGCGGTGATGGTGAAGTTGATGTTGATCTTGACCTGGCAAAACAATTTCGTGACACATGCCCTTTTCTTCCGCAATTAAAGCATTGTAAGTTATCATTAGTTCTCTGCTCATTAATGTTCGCTTTAGTGAAACTTTTCGCACCATTTCCTTTTAACCAATCAGGCCACATTTGCCTTGGACTCCGTTGTACATTATTTTTGGACCAGCATTGATTGCTGTCATGTCCCATTCTTTGGCAATTATCACACTGAATCGGAATTGGGCTTCTCTGTACTCTATTTTTAAACCAGCATTGGTTAACATGGTGTCCAATCCTTTGGCAATGACTACATTGGATAGGACCTTCTTTTCCATCAATTTGAATATCTGTTGATTTGTTCGGCTGAAATTTTGATCTAAATTTTGGTGATGGACTACTTGTTTGTTGAAAACGATTGTTTCTAATTGGGGTTACTGATCTTTCGCTTGCGCCTGAGATGACTGCAAACGACTCTGATTTTGACTGTGTGCTTTTTAAATTTAGCTCAATTTTCATTGCCTTTTTGATCAATTCATCAAAGTCATTAAAATCAACATAACATAAAGCCTTTTTAATTTCTTTCTTTACTCCTGACAAGAATTGATCCTGCAATAATTCTTTTACCTGCTTTGCCATCTCGGCCTGTTCTGGTTTCACTTCGAACGCTTTCTCTGCAAGAGTTGATAAATGATAAGCAAACTCACTTACCGATTCCTCTGGTTTTTGTACGCGGTTATAGAATTTCTGTCGCATTATCCGTTTGATATCCCCTCCGATTAATTTCGTGGCTAAAGCGTCTTTCAACTTGGTCCAGTCATTTGCTACTATTCTTTTATCAATTTGTTGCCATGCTTCTCTGGCTGCTCCTTTTAGGTATAGCGGTAATCTTTGCACCATTATCGATTGGCTCCATCCATAGGCCGTCGCATACATATAGTAATCTGCCATGAAATCGACAAATTCCAGCGGATCTCCACCGTACTGATCCACAGGTAGTTTTTGGCAACTCGCATAATCATTGCCTTCCCTGGCATTCCCCACAGAAACTGTGGACACCGGTGTTTCATCATTATTATTTGTATTATTAACTTGTCTTTGGGTACTCATTATATTCTCTACTAGTTTTTGGCTTCTCAATTTATAAAATGATCTGGTTAACACAGGTTTTACTCGTCTAAAATTTAAAGTATTACAATTACAAAATTTACCTTTCGTTTTAATTTTGACTTTTCAACAATCAATCGTTACAAATTTTCCCACTTTGCTTCAATAATAAATTCACCACTTTAATAATTCTCGAATAATGTTCACCACTTTCAAATAAACGTTTCACTTCAATATTTATTTATTTAATTATTATTATCTTTTTCCAAATTTTTTTTTTTTTTCGATACTTTACTAATCTCAACAAATTTTCACCGACCTTTTTATTCCTCGGTATCACTCAAATATTATCACAATTTCAACAAATCTTCACCGACTTTTGATCACGTCGGGTTCACCAAATATGTTGGGTTTTTAATGCAAGTCGGTACTACGATCTGACTCCTTTGTGTTCTTTTCCAAATGAATAAATAAATAAATAAATAACCCAACACAAAATCTTTATTGACACTGATGCAGTTACACTTTTACACTTGTATTAGTTTACTCACACTTGATACAATCAGGTTTTGTCTGCACTTTTCAATTGCCAACAAATCTCACGCAGGGGTAGATCTTCCAACGGGAGATATCCCTTTCTGGTACGTTCGATTTTTTTAATATGGTTTACTTTCGACTAACTTTAATATTTCCTTTTTCACTCTCGTCAACTTCTGTTTTCTTTTCTTCGACCAACTGGCATTTTGTTTTCTTGTCAGTTGCTTTTATACTCGCTTGTTAATTGATTTTATTTTTGCCAATTATTTTTGGTTCTATTTCCCCCGGGCTTCCTCTTGGAGGTCTAATTTAATTGAAGGGAATTTGCTCATTTCCTTTGACGGCGCATTTTATCCGGCTAAATTAATTGCCTTCCCGAAATTGAATTTCTCAATTTGCTCGGGTTTTCCATTGTATCGGGTTTCCCATTAGCTCGGGTTTCCCATTAGCTCGGGTTTTCCATTAGTTAATTAATTTTTAATTAATTTTTTGTTTTTTTGTAATTTATTCCTTTTAGGGACCCCCCATTGATTTTATTTTATTATAGCTGAACTCGTCTCATTATTTAGCATCCGCCCATACCAGTTCCCCCAGAAAATATTCATTTTTAAAATTTTGATTTTTTTAATTAATATTTTGTACTTTAAATTTTTATTTTGAATTTGGTGTTTTTATCAATTTTCACCTCATTTTTGTGCCTCTCTTGTTGAACCCCAACATATATATATATATATATATATATATATATATATATATATATATATATATATATATATATAGGTTTCGACTATTGTATAGTTTGAGGGGGGCACTTATGAAACAATGTAAATTATACTTTTATAAGTTTCAAATATACATATATAAGTTAGATTGTGAATCTGGACACTTGTTTCGTCGATTACGTAACTTGGGGGGGGGATTTATAAAATATTTACAACTTATTATAGCGTTTCCAAAAACATTTAATCCTTTTCCAAAAACATTTAATCCTTTTCCAAAAACATTTAATCCTTTTCCAAAAACATTTAATCCTTTTCCAAAAACATTTAATCCTTTTCCAAAAACATTTAATCCTTTTCCAAAAACATTTAATCCTTTTCCAAAAATCATTTAATCCTTTTCCAAAAATCATTTAAAAAATTTTGTAAAATTAAACTTCATATACTATTTTAAATGCAGTAAAGTTTATATTTATATTTTCCCGCCTTTTTTGTGATTATTTACTGAAAAATTTTGATTTTATGGTTCAGAGGAAACGACTAACAAATGATATTAGAGATTTAATATGCTCAAAATATGCGGCATTAAAGCCTATTTCCCAAATTGCCGAGGAGTTGGATTTGAATCCCAAGACTGAAAGGTCAGTCATACGGGTCCAACAAGAGACCGGTAGAACCCATTCCGCGATGAACAGGACAGGCAGGAAAAAGAAAGTCACTCCTGAAATATCTGAGTTCGTGAAGAACCAAATTGATGACGAAGTTTCAATTACTCTGGAATCGTTAAAAAATAAGATTTCCCAGCATTTTGATTTGACTTTATCGAAAAGCACGATCAATAACATGATTGATGCGTTCAATTACTCTTTTAAACGAGTAGTACTTGTTCCTGCCTCACGTAATACGCCAGAAAACATAGCAAAACGTTTTGAATATGCCGGAATCTTTACTCAAATTCCACAAGATAGTTTAATTTTTTTGGATTGTAGCATATGCAAGTCGCACGGTCGCAGTTTGAGAGGAACTCCTCCAAGAAAGACCGTGAGATCAATTAGGAGCCAGAACATCTCGATATCAGCAGCAATAACGAAGAATAGGGTTTATTTTTTTGAGTACAGTTTAACCGCCTATAACGGTGAAAAATACGGAATGTTTCTGTCGAATTTGATGGCTAAACTTGCGGAAGACCGCATTTACAACATGTGTTTTGTACTCGATAACGTTCCTTTCCATAAAATGACTACTATCAAGGAGCTAATTGAAGGTCAGGGCCACAGGGTGTTATTTCTTCCGTCATACAGTCCACAGCTTAATCCAATCGAGGAAGTTTTTTCGAAATGGAAGGGACTTATTAAAGATGCAAACAGTGACAGCCATGAACAATTATTAGCCGCGATGCGAACATCGGTATCACAAATAACGGGAAGTGATTGTGAAGGTTATTTCTCAAATATGATGAAATATATCGTAAAGGCGTTCAATCGCGATGAATTTTAGTAAATTTCCAGCTTGGTGTAATATTCATTAGTATGATATTTTATTATATGATTAAATGTTCTGTATGTGGATTAAATGTTTTTGGAAAAGGATTAAATGTTTTTGGAAAAGGATTAAATGTTTTTGGAAAAGGATTAAATGTTTTTGGAAACGCTATATAGATTATATTTTTATTGCTAACGTAGTTTATATTTTATACTTTTATGACCAAATTAGGATTATAATTTATAGTCTTTTAGTTTATAATTTTAAGTTTATAATTTATATTTTTATGAAATCAAATTTACAGTTTCTGTTTTTAAAGCTAATATAACTTTATAATTTATTCTTTTGAGTTTATAATTTATATTTTATGAAGTTAAGTTAAATTTATAGTTTATATTTTAAAGCTAATATAATTTTATAATTTATATTTTTATGAAGTTAAGATTATAATTTGTACTTTTATAATTAACTTAGAGTTATAATTTATAATTTTTATCGTCAATATAAATTTGTAATTTATAATTTTAAGAAATTAAATTTATAATTTATACCTTTATAACTAATCATAATTTATATTTTGAAGAAATTAAATCTATAAGTATAATTCATATTTTTATGCAATTGAGGTGATAATTTATACTTTTATGGGTTTGCGATTTGAATTTTTACAGTTAGTTTAGAGTCTTGTCAATTTAAAATCCAAGTCTTGTCGATACGCATGTCGAAAACTTTTATGAATACTATCACTACTAAATCAATCATTAAAAAAAATCTTTACTTTACACTATTACTAGAAAATTTATTTAGGACATTTATAAATCTAGATTCGACAAACGTATAGGTAGAGTTGGTTCTTGATGATATTTAACCGTCTACATTAATTGTGAATTGTTATTAGTTTGAGTCTGGAGCTTTACTCCGTTTATCATACCTAGGGTAATGTATTAGTGTTGATTTTTAGTGTGTACGTTATATGTATATTATGCATGAGAAAAGTCGATTTAAAGAAAGTTGTTTACTTTCGTGGCCGCACTGTGCTCACTACGACAAGCCCTAATGTGTGTGTGATTCGGTAATGTACTACCGTACTATAATATCGATAACGAGTTCCAAGAACTCCGCCGTACCAGAGGTAATTTATCGACGAACCCAGTGGCCTATACCACTGAGTCGGTACGACCTCTGACGACCCCGCAATGTATAATACAAATAGGTGCATGTGGTGATCTGCGATCGTAAATGATTAAGTTGAGGGTGCAGGATTGGCTGGGATCTCGCTTCAAAATCGATGAGAACCGACGATCTCACTCAAACCTACACCTCTATAGTTAAATAGAAAGCATGAAAACAAGGTTTAAATAATAATAATTTATAATTCACAATGAAATCGTCCTTACTCGCAATCTCAGAAAATCAAAATCAAAAATTTGGCATAAGAGTAAGCATTAGCATTTGCATTTTCATTTTTTCTTAAAAAGTGACGAAATGTGTTAGTTTATATAGCCTCTGTTTGACGTGTAAGTATACATGCGTGCATTGATGCAGTAAAACAAATTCAGATTATTTTAATTCTCGAACATTCGATTTTTAATTTTTATCGATTTTGATGGCGATTTTTCAGTAAGAATTTTTGTTTTTATTTTTGAAATTTTATTTTCGAATTATTTTTTATTAAATTTGCCTCCATGATGGATTTCAGCATTTCCAGAACATTCCATGCTAAATTTAATCTATTTCTTATTTTGAAATGGTTTTGTATGATTTCTTTTCTAAAATATTTATTTTTTAAACTAAAATATTTATTTTTTTATAAATTTTATTGGGTCGTTTGGCGGTCATGATGGATTTCGCCATTTTTATGAATTGTTCTGGATTTTTATTCAAAATATCGATATAATTTTCTTTACGTAAGATTTTATGAAGATTTTCTTTAATTTTCTTTTTTAATTTTTACCAATCGCCTCCACTCGAATTCGTCCCCTGCCGCCTTATGTCCTTCGGCCACACCCGAGCAAGCCTCCGCGTAACACCTCCCGCCCGTGCCCCACTCTACTCCCAATTCAGATGCTTCACCCCCGGGCATATTATCTCTCCACCACCATGGTTCACCCGGTGTCCTACATATTTTCACTCAAGCAAACCCAACGCCGGGCACGCGCGCCGCGCACCGACACATCTCGTCCCATTCCTAACTTTGGGTTAAGAAATCAGTTCTAGCCCAACACAGCACAGAATAATGTTATGGTAGCGGCAGATAAGAAATGTCATCGGCATTTTGAGGTGGGTTAAAGAGTTTTAGTAAAGATGGATCCACATAATAGATCAAAACATGGTAATTTGTTCGAAGGTCCTGTAAAGATTCTTGGTTTTCCAACGGAACACCAAGTTGAATTAGAATATCCAGATGGGAAAAGATGCAGAAGAATTGAATGGCTGAAATAGTATCACAGTTCTTAAAGAAGGGGAGAGTGACAATATTTAAATTGATATATTGTTTAAATATTCAGATTTTATAATAAATATATATTTGAAAATAACGTGTTAGTTTAATGACTTATAATGAAAATGTTACTATAATCATGAAGGCGTTTAGGGAATAGTTGATGACAAATTTATTAGCAACCTATGAATATTTACATACCCCCTAAGTGTTAACGCTTAGGGGCCGTCCATAAAGTACGTCGTGCTATTTTTGACCATTTTGAGCCCCCTCCTAGCCATGTCACAAATCTCCAATTCCCTCTTTTAAAGTACGTCACACTTTCGAAGAAAATTTTTTTTAATTAACACCTCATTAAAATTCATTCTAAATATAATATAATATTTCATAAATTTTACTAACCACCTGGAGGACTTAAACGAGTGATTGGTCATGAAATATTTTTTTATTATTTATTCATAAAAATCCGACCGGCCTGAAATAAACATAACCAATTATCTAAACCTCTAAACCCTAGGATACTATCCCTAATCCCTTCGATATGCATTTCATGTTATTTTGACATAAAACTAATTCAAATGTTTCACAAAATTTTTGAAAATGATATTTAAAGCTATTTAATTCTACTAAAAAAATAAAAAATATATTAGAAATAAAATTAAAAAATATAAATATGACCTCACACATGGACTGAAACTCCCTTCTTCCCTTGTCACAAACCGTCACATTTTCTTACACCCCTGTAGCGTGACGTACTTTATGGACAGCCTCTTAGTGCTTTGTTACATCCTATTTTTCGGACTCGTTTTGGTGAAGTTTTTTCCCAAAGACATTTACACCTGACATCTTTTTAATACGAAATTATTTTATGTACGTTTATAATTATAATTACCACCTGTTTCAAGTTTCCCTGTATAAATTGTTAATTTCTTAGTCTAATTCAATTAATTACTTTTTAATTAATTTTTGATTATAACACCTTTTATGTACTCTTTCAATTCCTGATTAATTTACTTTATTTAAGAAACTATTAAAATAGCCTCGTAGCAATCTAACTCTGACAATAAAAAATATATTTCCATTGAAATGTACATAAAACGACAAAATCGATAAACATTAACATCAGATCTAAAACCTCCGAAAGAGACATGAGATACGCAAATAGATTGAAAAAAAAGGTTTAACACAGATTTTCAGTCGATAAAAGAGATTTCAAATTTTTCTTTAAACGCAAAGCGCTCGGTCGAGTTTGAGATTTTTCTGACCAGCTTTCGCGAATCATTGCATTTAATTCCAACACAAAACCGGATTGGGAATCAGGTAACTCGGACGGAACTTATCTATGCATACCAACTGGCGCATTTCTGGAGTGCTGGGATCAAGTGGCACTATATCTTGATACGGTACTTTGTATTCCATCATATTTTTTTGTCCCGATAAAAAGGTACGAGTCACAACTTCCCACATGACGAGAGCGAACGCATAAATATCAGCGGAAATAAAATGTTCAAACCGAATCGGACACGCTTCGTGTTGTGTTCCAGTAACGATGCTGGGAGATGTCGGATCGGCTAGACAGTTTTCGATTGTAAAATCGGTGTCTGGACACAAGCAGTCGGCAAGGATTTCCGGTGCCATATAACGCCGAGTGCCGATCTTATGTTTGCTATTCACAGGTGAGGGACAAAGACAATTTGTAGAAGACTGAAGAACCGATAGCCCTAAATCTGCAATACAAGCTTCACCGGGTTTGATGATGAGAATATTTTTGATTTTAAATCACGATGGGCAATTGATGGCTTTCCTTGAGGTCCGGAAATTATTTCAGTGTGAAGATGTGATAATCCAGCAGCTGTACTGTGTAATAAACTTACACACTCATTGAAAGAAATAACAGTAGAATGTAAATAGTCATAAAGAGACCCTAAGGCATGATAGTGAGTAATTAACCAAAGTTGTGTACATCCAAATCTAGAAACCATGTCTGATGCATAATATCCGAGAATATTCGGATGGCGCAATAAATAAGTATTATATATATGAGTTTCACGAGCCCAACTTGTTTCATCGCGGCTTGAAAATATCTTAACTGCTACCATTTCACCATAATAAGCTCCTTTCCATACTTCACCAAAACGACCTTTACCAATACCATTTATTAACTGAACTTGTCTAGCAATTGTACGTTGGACAAGAAAAGGCATTCCTGATCCACTGCCACTTGTACATGAATCACAGTGTAAAGATGATTGGCGATTATATCGAGCTTCTTCTTCATTAAGAGGCAACAAACCAGAATAATTTTCGACAAACCGGCTGTGATTATTAGAATTCGATAAACTTCGTTCACAATCATCAACATATGGTTTAAATTCCGTTTGATTTTCAGAAAGTTGACGAGTGTAATTGCGAGAAATTGTAAAATTTGAATACAATTTGAGGTATCTTGATAAATTATGATGATATTTATTGAACATTATTAAACAGATTACTAGAAGGATCATTGCAGCAACACAAAATGGAATAACAAATTTGATTGAGAGAGAATAATAATCATTTTCATCAAAATGTGAAATTTGAGTTGGTTTAATATTGTTATTAAGAGTTGAATTTTTATTACAGAGATTAAAATTACAACATTTGACTTGACTTTTCGTAGAATTTTGACAAATATAGGAATCATGAATAGATTCCTTTAAGCAATCCAAATACATTTTACCCGTATCATTGCCATACAATGAGATTAATTTAAAGCATCCAAAATATGTATTACATTTTTTTTCAACACAATGTGCATAATTACAAATACAGCTAAAACTCATTTCACAAAAGTTTCAATCAAAATATTATATAATATTTATAAATTAAAATTGTATAATTGATTACATATTTACGTTTAGTTTAACATTGATTTTTAAACAAGTATTGTAATAAGTATTTTTTAATATTTAAATTCTCTTCGTTTTAAAGTAAATTTCATTTTATTCCAGTTATGTTAAAATATTTAATTATATTTCTATAAAATTTACAATAATTAAATAATTGTTTACATTATTCATCGTAGAAATTTAAAACGAAATTCATCCGTCAGAGTTCACTTAAAGCGAACAAAAACTCTTCCCGGCGGCTTCAGTTTGTAAGGCAAGGTCATCAAATCTGCCAGTTGTTCCTCCATCTATCGAATTAAATGGTTGGTTGCAGGTAATCTACATTTTACCCTTTCCTGCTGTTTCCAGCGTAATCCAGAATATAAAAATAATGTAGTGCTTGATACCCGTTGAGTGATCAGCATTGGAACTGTATCGAGTGATTACTTGCGAAAAGTGATTGTACCTTGTACTCGAGCGGGTTCGTGAACTGTTAAAAGAAGGCCTGTGTCCGACTTTCATTTATGTCGCTTCGTACGCGTAGTCTTCCAAATCAACTATTTTGCTCTAAAACCCAACATTTTACATACGAATGACTAACTTAAACTAACAGTATTTATTTATTTACATTAAACGCCAAAAAAATCAATTCTGGTTCTTGGCCAAATGCATTTTTACCTGATACCTGAAGCTAGCTCGCTCTGCCTTCTATTGTTGGTTCTTCTTGATAGAGGCCCGTTGAGGTTTTAGATTAATATCCTTAGATTCCAACCCTTCCTTCACATACTCAACATTTTACAGTCACTCCTCTCAGCCATGCACTCCTAGTTAAAATGCGTCGATACCTTCGAGCAAGACGGGTGAGATTTTAAGGTCGGCTCCTTCTTCTGCACAACCATTGGGTTTTGTTACTTGGAGCTTGAAAATCTTTCCGTGTGCTTGGCCGACTTGATTCGGCATTTTACCTAAATGAGCAATCAATGAAATAATTTTTTCAGATGTAATAGGAATACAATTTAATGGCCAATTTTTAAATTTATTAAAACCATATTTAATAATGTGGCACATCTCATTTGAAATCTTGTTATAAAGGGCTTTTCCCTGAGATCAAGCTTTTCAAAAACACAGCTCAGTATAGATATTGACGATACACAACACATTATAGGCTGAAGCCGCCTCAAACTCGCCCTGTCCTAAACTATCAACACATACTTCCCATTTACCTTCCAGTCGAGGATTTGGAGGAAGACCTTCAATGTATTCCCCTCTCCGGCACTTATACCCTTCTGATAGTTAATTTAGTCAAAATTTATCATTTTTATTTCAAATTTCAAAATTTCAAAAATCATTTGTACTGCTTGTTACGATATTCACCATCCTATACATCAAACTATACTAAATAATCGTAATAGTATTGACCAAGTGCTAACCCGAGGAATCATATATTAATTTGGATTAAAATTCGAAATATTTTCTCTTTTATGGTACATCCCTGGTAAATATAACCTTTGATAATATAATAATTCTATTGTAATTTTAGTTATATTATTTAATAATAGCTTTTATTACCGATATAATTTTTATTTAGTTTAAAACTATTCCTAGTATTTACTATGTTCACAAGCCATGTTTATCCAACAACCACTTCATTCAACGTCCACACAATCCCAACATTCATTTACAAAGGCGAATAATTTACAAGATTATTTATTACATAACCAACACAAATAATAAACATCATTATCTTAAAAACTATCTAATTGTTTGGTTGACCACGCTTTCGTGGGGTTTCCTCGTGTCTCCAAGAGAGAGAAATCGGAATCTATACTCGTCGGTTCTGCGGTTTGGTCAGGATTTCCTGCTTTCCTCTTCGTGGCCACATAGATGCTTGCCGTCGGTATTGGCGATGATGCTCATTTTGATATTTTCACCGACCCATCTTAACCTAGCAATCGCTTCATTTATTTCCTGAATCGCTTGCGTCCGAGCAAGACCGGTGGGATTCAAGGTCGGCTCCTTCTTCTGCACAACCATTGGGTTTTGTGACTTGGAACTTGAAAATCTTTCTGTGTGCTTCGCCGACTTGATTCGGCATTTTACCTAAATGAGCAATCAACGAAATATTTTTTCAGGTGTAATAGGAATACAACTTAATGACCAATTTTTAAATTTATTAAAACCATATTTAAGAATGTGGTGCATCTCATATCCCTTCAAGTTATGGATAGAACAGGGAAATTTTATTAATTTTTCTTTTTACATTACATGTGGTACAAGCATCACTAAAATAATTCCCAGTAAAATGGTCGTGATCTCTAACTGGCTCAATGATACTTTTCAGACAAAGGTAACAATGAGTTGAATTTTCAAATTCCTGTTGTTCAATAGCTGTTAATATTTTAATAGGTTTCCTACCGATTTTATGATAATATAGTAATACTTTAAGTAACGCTATATCTTGTACAGCGGTTCAAAAATTTTCTATACAATCTAATCCTATAAACTGTTGATACGATTTTGACCCATCGAAGTTATTGATAAGTAAAAGACCTGCAGAAATAGAAATGTCTTTGAAAATGACTAGTATCAGAAGGTAAAACAGCTTCAAAATCTGCATATATGACAAATGGCGGAGTAACTGTTTTTGACCAGTCAGTAAATTTAATTAATTTATTTTCGGGGAATGTGTAAAGAGTTGTTCCTAATTGGTTTTTCTTACATATAATATCGTGTTTTCCAACGCTAGTTTATTTCTAAACCAATTTAAACAACATGGACACCATACTGATTGAATCCTAATGTTACTTATTTCACGACAATTCATTAACTATTTAAATTAGTTATTGCAATATAATGGTAATTATTTCCTTATTTTAATAATAATAAATTTATATTTTTCCTTCTTGTATTTTTAACCTATGTATAATATTTAAATGCGTTTTTTTTCTAATGTTCCTACCTTATCTCTGACAGATGTCGAGATATAGCGGCTTTTTCCTTTTTCTGTTAAGTTGATTTTTCTTGGAATTTCGATATCTGTGACAAATTGTCAAGATATAAATTTTTGTGTTTTATTTTTGGAATTTGAAACTTCTTTTCTCCTTTGTATTTGTTAATTAATAACGACCTTTGTTTTAATTTCTTGTTTGCTTTCTTTTGTTTGATTTATTTTTTTTCTTGCTTATTTTTACTTTCGTTTTCTTCTCTGTTTTTCCATAGATCATGACAACTTTCCCTAGGTAATTTTATTTATTTTTCATATTATTTATTATTCATGTATCTTAAACATTTTCATAACTTCATACTTTTCTCATATCCTGATGATCGGACTATGTTATCTCTATCAATTGTCACCGCATCATCGAACATACTTTTCGAGAGATATAAGACCTTCTATCAGGCGTCTGGCATCCTAGATGGGTGTCGTGCGGAGAATAGTTTTGGCAACGAATCTCACATTTCTGTTCACATCCAGTCACTGTATACAGTACCAAGATGGTCTGTCACAATGGGAGGTTTGCACTAATAGTCATGTGGTTGTCTTTACAACCTATACCATCTTGATTTATCTAGAAATTGTCTCAATCCTGTTTCCAACGCTACGCAATACGAGTATCATCTGGACGGATTATATTATGCGGTTCTTTGGTAATTATAGTAACAAGAACACCAATTAAAATACCAACATATCCGAACACAACAGAACTTTCTCTTATATAAATTTATGAAAGTCTTTTCTTATATGATTATAGCATCATCGAAGTTCTTCTTCTTTTTTCCTACCACATGAAAATTAATAAATTTCTTCAGCATTCATGAAAGGAATCTAGAAATTTTCAATAACGATGGCACTATCAAACAGCCAAAAAAGAATTTCCAAATTCATTAACTTAAATTTTTATAACTCACTTGCATGAACTAAAATTTAATTTTACTATAAAGAACAATGTGAAATTAAATGTTATAGTTTAAATTAGAAATGTGTATTAAGAAACCCTTATTAATAAAAGTTATTACTAATCTCACCCATAGTTTAAATAAGCGTAAATAAATGGTCTATTTTTAAATATAAGGTTATTAGCAGTCACATTTTATTTAATATATTAGTGTCAAATTAATCTTACATATCTAAATATATATTATTGCTAGTATTTTATTTTTATTAAAGTGTTTGAGAATTCAATGGTTATTAAGGCACTAAGATTAGCTTTTAATATTAATAAAGTAAGTCAATATGTATTTATATCAGAAAAATTTATTCTAAATTATTAATTAGAACTTTAATTTTCTATCAACCAGAACTTTGATTTTAGGAATTGAAACGAGTTGCGATGATACGGGTGCTGCAATTGTTGATTTAAAAGGAAATTTATTAAGTGAATGTGTCAAATCTCAAGTTCATATAACCTCAAAGTAATTTTAAATATTGTTTAACGATTCTTATTGCTCTTTTCAGTATTGGTGGAATAATTCCCACTGTTGCTAGACAATTGCAATTATTTAATATCGGACCTGCAGTTGATACTGTTATGAATGAAATCAATATAAATTTCAAAGTAATTGAGTATTGTGGAAATGAATATTCATTAACTAAAAACCCAAGGATTTATCTGCTATTGCCGTAACTGTAAAGCCTGGTCTATCATTATCCTTAGGTATAGGTCGAGATTACGCAGTTACAAGAGCAAAAGATAATGGGTAGAATTTGTTGATTTATATAAATGATGTTTTAATTGTCTTTTATCGAGTTTCATGAAATTTTTTGAAAACTAAGCTTGTTAATTTAAAAATGGAATTTATTTTATAACTTTTTTTTTAAACTGAAGATAATTTTAAATATCTGTATGTGGTTTATTGTATAAATTTTGCATTCCACAGAGAACTTTCTATTTCCAATATGAAATTTTGCTTTAGGTTCTATCTTAGCATTAAAGTTAATAACATTTTTAATAATCTTAACAGCAATCACAAAATTAAGGTACACAATTTTGCAAAGCAGATTTTAACAAGTTTAAGCACGAGAAATTAGTAGAGAACACCTTGAGTATTGTAATAAATTGATGCGTATGAGTTGTAGAGTATTTAAAAATTGTCAAAGAACAAACTGAACATATTACCAACTCTCACAGTCCAAATATTCCTGTCAATCATAAAATAAATATCAATCAGTATTTTTTTTCTTGCATTAAGTTTTTCAAACTTCCTATATTAAATTTTAAAAATCGATGAATTTTCTGCAGTTCTACGGAGCCGCACGAAACATGTTGAAGAGTCACATGCGGTTCACGAGCCTCAGTTTGACCACCTCTATTTTATAGTATTCAAACAAAATTAGCAATGGCTTCGACAAATATTTACAATTTTATATGTATAGACAATGTTTTACGTGAGAATTAAAAATTTTATTCGCGTTAATAAAATTTCATAAAGTACTGAAATTCTAATCTAAAATATTCCATAATAAAGATTATATATATATATATATATATATATATATATATATATATATATATATATATATATATATATATATATATATTGTTTCATAACAATACAAGGTAACGAGAAATAACTTGGTTCAATTTGTTCAAATCAGAAAGTTTTTAGTCTTTTGTCTTCATTCTTTTCTTGTAACTTCAATACTGCTCACCACATTTATCCTTCCAGATTTTATTTTACTGTATTTGGGATCTTCATGTGACATCAAGAATTGCGTATGTTGGGCGCTTAGGGGTATGTCATGTCGGTGGTTGCTAGGGGCAACTCCTTCTTAAACGCCCATTATGATAATTTTACTCCCACATGTGCACCCATGATATAAATCATGTTGGTAATGTGCACACAGGTTGGAATTCATGAACAGGTGAGCCCCTGCGTTAGGACTACTCTTCATGATGTTTGCCTTTCGGGTCCTAGAATGCCGTTAGAAGGACTTATATCTTCCTTAGTAACTCATATCGACTCGCTGACACTCCTCTGGTCCAACTGAAGTCCTAACTATTTCTCTCTTACGTGACTGACACTTTGTAAACATACTATCCTTCCTGGACACCGTTGATGCACACGAATTCGTACCAAACAGAATTATATTAAAACTATTACAGGCAAAATAATTGTTAGATTTACATACATTGATCAATATACGCAAAATGTTCGCAGAAAAACAAGAAGCTTTACACAAAAGTTAATTAACGAATCGAGAACATTTCCGGATTTGCCGTCAATACGGCTCGTTGCTAAAACTCACGAGGATCATTTAAGATAACCGTGACATCCATTTCCAATTGGGTATCGAGAAGTAGTGGAGAGTCCGAAGCGGATACAACCCGGTATTGAGGGGTAATGGGTAACGCCTCCCTGGACATGGACTTATTTCTCTGCGACCTTGGAACAGCAAATAACGTCGCTTCTATAGCTGAGATCTCGTTGCGTCTATCTATTTGGTACTCTGGTCACTATCAGAGAACGAAATTTCTCTCCTACAGAATTTTTATTTTTCGCCTGTCCGTTACCCCAACATACCAATCATTCAAGACATCTGCCGGCCATCAACACTATTGCCAACGGAGCAAAAACATCTTTACAACTGGTCTCGCCCATATAGTTATATCAAATTATGAAATCATATCATAGTTATAAAGAAATTTTTTATCATTAAATTTATCGAAACAGGTCCTCTAAAAATTGGAAATTTTATGGATTTATAATAATTCCTCGGTCCATCTCCCTAAGTCTCATAAGTGATTAAAATGGATGACTCTCGAACATCTAAATTTGTGAATTTTGACTCGTTGGAGAACTTCCTGTGACTATCATACCCACAAGCTCCTGATAATGCTTCATCTGTCTCTACTGATGCTAACTTCATGCTCGTGTGAAATCTCGACCTATTTCGGAATATGACAATCTCATTTCGTCCTCAACAAAGTATCAGCTACTATTATTCTTCTCCTGCAATTCCACTAATCTACCTGCACTTTCCATTATTACTGACACTGCAGTTCCTATCTCATACGACTCGACAACATTCTTGTCTGTATATTTATCACCCAGGCTACTAAATTCATCCATCCAAATGAGTTTCCTACTTCAAATTATCTGTGACATATCTATTAACCTGAATGGTAATGATTATCCTAAATTTAAGAAAATGAGAGAGAACGGGATAAATGTTAATATTTTTAGTGAATAAAACTTAATACATTTTTGGAAATCATGCTATTTCTGGTCACCAATGTATATCAATAAATTTCTCATTTCTACTACAACCCGAACCCAGGATGAAAATAAATCTAAAATTGCGATAGAAATTAAAAAAGAATGATTATTACTAGTTTCTATCTGTGAAAAAAATGCGTTGAAAGAGAAACATAATTACATTTAACTTTTTTTAGTCTTCCAATTATCCCAATACATCACATGGAAGCACATGCACTAACAGCACGAATGCTTGATAAAAGGTTGGATTTTATATATTTGCATGGTCAATTAAGGGGGATTTAGTGTGGAATTTCCATTTATGGTTTTTCTAATAAGTGGAGGAAACTGTCTTCTAGGAATAGCTCATGATATAGAGAGCTATTCGTTGTTCGGTGATAAGCGTGATTCATCACCAGGCGATTGTCTTGATAAAGTTATAATCGAATGTAACCAAACGAATTACTTTCTGTTAAGATTGCTAGACGATTGAACTTCATTGGTCTCAACGGTACTCATACTGAAGTTGCTGGAGGTAGATCAATAGAAGTATTTGCCCAGGAAAATACAGATGATCTCATTAAATTTCCAAATTTTTTGTCACAGGATAAAGATTGTAGTTTTTCTTTTTCTGGCCTTGAAGGAGCAGTTTTTGCACATTTAGAAAGTTGTCAGAAAAATGGTATTTATTTTAAATGATTTTAGGTTATCTACTTTACGTTAGAAACAGTGTTAAATCTACCTAATTTGTGTGCTTCTGTTCTCTATTCCATGTCCTTTCAAATGTGCAGAAGGCTCCAAAGAGCTATGATGTATTGCCACAGATATATGGATTCACCACCCAATACATTGGTAATTGATAATATTGATTTATTTGTGAAATAGTTGACGCTGCCTTGGAAATATCGGGTAGTGTATATTTCCATGAAAATGATAATATTTGCGTTTCCAAGTCACTTGTTCAATAAGCAGGGCATCCGGTATATTATAACCTCTAGCTCTTCTGAATAAATCGAATTCAAATATAACATGTCAATAATTATCAAAAAGTTTTATTAGCCATGTTTCTTACAGCCTATTGTCATGATTATTGTCCATTGATTAATTATTTTCTTCTATAATTTGTTTCCAACCTTTTCATTGAATCGTAATTTAAAATCTCGCATATTTGGTTTCTTAAATTAATCACATCCATATTTTAAAAACAAAACAAAACTATATTTTTAAAAACAACAAAAAATCTCTATTATTAAAACAATCACTGTTTTAGCTTAGCCCTACACTGCCTGACTTTTTATATTGTTGTCTAAGTACTTTGTACACTTTCACTTAAACTGTAAGACGTTTTAAAAATTGATTTGGTAATACAAAACTATTGAGAATTACATTACGGGTATTATATTGCAAATATAGCCAATACAATGTAATATGAGAGAACATTTACCGAGAACAAGAGCGAGACAGTTTTTATTCTAATAAGATAATTGTGTATCACCAGTGATACAATATGCAGTGTAGAGTTAGAGGATATTTTCGCAAGCATGAATTAATATTTGAATATTTTTGAATATTTTATATTTTAATCTTCAATCATTCTTAAATATATTTAATTTATTATTTTATTATTTACTTTAATTATATTATTTAAATCTATTTAAATCTGGAAATTAAATACTTCTTCAATTTAATTACTTTCACAAGTTGAACTATTATATTTTTTAAATCGAAAGTTTTTTATACAAGGTGGAGCAAAAAGATCTGGTATATCATAAATTTAAATAAAACCAAATTAAAATAAATAAATAAAGTGTTTTATCTATCGACTGTTGTTTGAATAATAAAAAAACGTTTTTTTGCAAAATTTCCCCTATTGGTCCTAATACAGTACAGTCCACAAGCAACTGTATGGTGTACGATTGCAGAATTTGGTATTTTGAGTCCATACTTTTTGAAGAAAATAATGTCACAGTGACTGTCAATTCTGAACGATATTGCGTGTTATTGGACACTGGCAACCAAAATTGGATAAACTTGACGTCAGAAATAGTGTTTGGTTCCAACAAGATGGTGCAACAGCTGACACATTTAGACGTTCAATGAACATTTTAAGGGAAATGTTCCCAGATTATTTAATTTCATTCCGAGTTAACCTCGTTTGGGCTGCCCTCTAGGGATACCTAATTTGTTGGGGTTTGCGTAAAAACCAAAAAAAATTCAATATAAAAGGAAAGCATAACAAATAAGAGTAAAATCAACAAAAGTGCAAAATTAATTTAAACTTACTAAAAATCAAAAATCAATATTGAACGGGGCTAGCAGGTATGGTTGAACGCCAAATTGATAGACGAGTTCAGAAATTAAAATGAAAATTTAATAAGGTGTTCACAGGGAAAGTTAATGCGAAAAAACAAATCAATTAAAATGATATTTAGTGTCTTGCCTTGAATTTATCTAACCACCTTGGGGTTGCTTTTAATTCCACCGCAAATTTTTCAGTTGCCATACGCATTACTGATAAGAGGGCAGTGCGAGCGATGTGAATCACCGGAGCCCTCGATATAATCATATTTGGCTTTAAAATTTCAATGACTTGGCTACTCTTAATATAGAATCAAAAATAGCAAGACAGATCCACTTTTCATATGTTATTAATAAGTTTGCAAGTAAAAAGGCAAGAAAGGCATTTTTATATAATTAAATAATTTTAAAAATCTAAGTTTGTGATAATTTAGTTTTATATGTATCATGGAATATTTTTTTAAAAAATATATCAGTTTGTAATTGCAAAGAGGGCCCTCGACGGCCCTGGCCATACACAGAGTGTGTCCATCTACATACATCTTTCGAGCTCATGATTCCATTGGTATTAAATTATATTTATCCTTAAAAACATTAGTTTAACAGCATTCATTTTTTGCATAGAAGCGTAATCGATTTTAAGAATGATCCATTTTAACATTGGGTTCGATTATGAATGGAACGCAAATTATAGGAATTATGTTATTGTAATTAAATTTTACCTATCTTCTATTAAATTTCTCCAATATATAGTAGGGTGGAGTGAAAATTTTTTTTTCTTAATATCTTGTTTGGATAGCTATAAAAACTTGGTAACACGTGCAATTAGTAATGTGGCAAACAATTAGACAATTTAAAGCATATCTTGAGGTTCCACAATTGACCTAAAGTATAGGCATATTTCGATAAAAAAGCAATAATCTTAAAAAAAAACATTTTTTTATAAGTCACATATTTATGTTATGGTTTAACTTTTTAACAGTCTGTACATAACATTACAAGTAATAAGAACCATATCTGTGAAGGGAAACCACATGCAAACTGTCTAACATGTTTTTATAACTACAAATGATGTTGGGCTTTGGTGTCCAGTTTTGGCATTTTCGATCTCGATTCCAAGCGTGCTCTAATGAATCCGTCGCGTTTTTCTGGACCACACACCATTTCGGATGCTTCTGTCACTAGCTTGATATGTCTCTCTACTGCCTGGGTGTGACAAGGATAGCGGGCGAAATCCAGTCTTGGCGTTTCTTCTTCCCGGATCATGGTTAACAAAGTATCTTCGTCAATGTCCACTACGATTGGAGGCTCTGTGATCGGAGTTTTCTGCCAATCGATCATGTCTATGTAGCTAGTAGCTTCAAAGTTGATTACTGGCACGCAGAAAGATCTAACTGAAGTCGTACGTTTCTGCTTTCTGGATTTCAGTATGCGTCGCAGAGCTAACTCGCGTATATCTGATCTTTCATCGTTAAGCATCGTAAGCAACAGATTTTCTGGATGACTAAAGAATGCGTTGCGTTGAATTACCGGGTCAACAACTTTCTTCAGCTCGTCTGTGAGGTAGCGTGATTTCAGTATCGTACTGTGGACATGTCGAGCGCCGTCTTTACACGAAGGGGTATTCTTTATTTCAAACCATGCAGGTGCATAAACTGTTACGATGAAGGTAGCAAGCGTCTTTAGTTCATCCGACGGGCTTCTTGTGGCAACATACAGACGTAGTATGCGATTAGCCGTGGTTAACCATCTCGAATGGTTGATAAGACCAGGATTGCGAAGTGAATGGTCGACAGGACAAATACCAACACTTACAGCAGTACACAAATCGAACAGGTATTTCTGATCTGTACTTAAATCGTCGGAATTTGCACTTGACGGTAGAACACAGTTTATCGGCATGTAGTCAACGATGGGAAGCTTCTCACAATTCAACAATGACTTTCCAATGGGACCAGAAAATCCTTTTGGACCATTGGTAGGTCCATCAAGATACTGAAACAAATGTCTTAACGGTAATTCGTTTGCATGCAACTGACATACGAACCACTGTAGCGGTCTGTGTAACGTCACTTCCTCCATCCATTTCCTCTTCCATTCCAGAAATCTCGTCACAGACATCCGACTGTTTATCACCGATGTCATCAATGGCAGATTTGGTACACATCTGCCTCTGTGTCGACTCTTTACGGATATACCGCTTTTGTAATCTACTGGATTCAACCTCATCAACTCCAGCTATGATCATACTGCGTGAACCCCGCTGATCTTCTAGAAAGTCACGTTCAATTGTGGGTATCTTTCTTGACTTCTCACAGTGACACTGAGACATACAAGAGCACTTGCAGGAGCAAATGTCAAAGAGTTTAATCGATTCATCTTTAAACTGCGATATTTTCTCTCTGTATGGTTCTGAGTCCTTCCTAGATTTTTCGGCTTCAGCAATTTCATGAACGTCTTGTGGTACACGTTCAACATTTCATGAACACGGCGGTGGCTTACATGTGGTATGGAAGCTTTGTCCCATATTTGTTCTACTTTTATTGACACTGTTTCTGCCACGTTGCGATGTGAAGGATCTTTATTGTTCAATTCGCATTTCAGTCTCTGCTTTGTCAGGTTGTAGAATTTCATAACATCTGCATAAGTCGGTAGTTGATTGTCGGGCATCTCGGATGGACCACCAAAGATGACACAAGACACTTTCTTTCTGGTTACAGCCATTGCAACTCTAAAAAGGAAAACCAGAGGCATTTAAAATCCATAGTGTATGGGTGTCAAATATTTTGCTATTAAAAGTAATGAAAATATTATTTAAATGCCATCAATGACTTCAATAATATGTTATAATATTACCTCTTATAATGAAGTATCGTAGTGGAGTAATTATTTATCACTAACAATACTACATACAGCGATTAAAAAAAATACAATGTTATGCAATATGTATGCAATAATCCGTCTGAATTGACTCTAGAAACAGAAAGTGCAGCGTGTGAATGCGTAGAAAAGTGAACTAATAATGATCTTTTAGTTAACAGTAAGTAACGATAACGTATTAGTGGAAGCAAAAAGTTGCCAATTCCTTGTAATGAAAAGAACACCGGATAGCAAATACATTATCGTTTTCTTATCAATGGTTACATTTTAAAGTTGGTTGTGGAACCTCAAGACATTATTTAAATTATTGTTTTTCTTTACAGAGTACTTCATTGGACCTCATAGCAAGTTTTTATATCTATCCAAAGTCTACTAAGTCAAAAAATTTTTTTTCGGTCATTTTCACTCCACCCTAATATATAGTGTCCCAATGCGATAAGGTGCCCCGATTTGGGAAGTTGGACTGTTTGTAATAACTAATATGTCATCAGTGCTACTACTGTATTATATATATATATATATATATATATATATATATATATATATATATATATATATATATATATATATATATATATATATATATATATATATATATATTTGGATAATTAATATTTAGGTCGTGTCAGGTGGTGTTGCATCCAACAATTTCCTCCGGGCTTCCTTTCAAAGGGTTTGCGATCAGTTCGATTATCGACTTATTTGTCCAGATATTAAATATTGCACTGATAACGGAGCAATGATTGCCTGGTAAAATTTATTCATTTCAATAAGTTAATCCAATTTTCCTTTTCAGGAATGGTTTCGAATTGTACCAGCAGAATAAAAGGATAGTTTATGATGTTGATTCTATTGATTATTTTCCAAGGTAACTGGAATTAGGATTCGTCTATAATTCCTAATTTGTATTAAGAGTACCATTTGGAGAGGACCGAAGAAAAGATGTTGCTGATAAATCAATTTCGATACCAAAATTGAAAATTATCGATTTATTTTTGAAATAAATTTTAAAATTTTTCTTTTATAATAATATTAGATTAAAATATGTTAAACATGAAAAGTTCCTGGTAAAATATTTTCCAGCTAAGTTTTAGAATTATTGATTAAAAATTTTCAAAATCGTAAAGAAATGAAATAATAAAATTAGCCATTTTGGTTCCATCTACGATTGTTATTTTTGATTTAATGCATAAGGACCTAAAAGCTGTTGCCCGACACTAGAATATTGGAATACTGAGGAAGATGCGATAAAATTGCTAGATCTGTCGTATCAAACCGAGTTCACAATAATAGATTACATGCAAACTTGTTATCAAAGCCAGATATTTCAGAAGCAATCAGAATTACTGCTTTAAACTTTGAATCTCGAGACTTATCAATAATGAAGCAAATCGAAAATGAATTTCAAGCTGTGGAAAAACGAACATATTCTAATGTTCACAGTCAAAGCCCTCAATTGATAGTTAATTCGACAAAGGTATTCACACAAACTAACAGATATATTAATTCTTCATACCAAAATAAACATTGCTGAAAGAAAACAAACTTCATAATGGTTAACCGGTAGTAAAACATTCCTGAGAGGGAATTAATAACGATGATAGAGATAGAAGCCATGAAATTTCAGTTTCGCTGAAACAATTGCCAGAAAGTTGTATAACCGATGTTGTGAATTACTAGAACATAAAAATGAGACTGAAACAGAATTTCTAAAACAGGATTTCAGTCTGGTGCGAAATAAAATATTGCTTCGTTAAAAGGATAATTGTTTAAATAGAGGTTCGACTGTATTTCTATACACTCAACCAACAATCACCATTTCATTTTCGGACATTCTTACACAATTACTTATTAAGGAATCAACTTTTAAATAGATTGACTTGAATATAACGAACAATATCATTAATAAAAATAATTATTTAATTTAGTCTCTTGGAAATTAATTGAACAATTAAAGGCACTCCTAATTTAAATTAAAATACAAATCAAGGATAATTTAAAACAAAAGTCAAATTGCGATTCAAATTAAACAATTCCACCAAAATAAAGATTACAAATAATATACAATAAATTTTTGAAGTAAAACCATTCAATATAAATATTCATACATCATTAAATAATATATTAAGTAATTAAATTGTAAGCCGCCAATATTATTCGTGTCTGAAAATATAAACAAAAATTAAAATTAAGAAATTAATAATATATTTTTGATTCTTTGTCAGAATAAAAATAACTATGATATCTTCAAAGGTGACGAATAAAATATTTTACTGAAATGACAAAAATAGTTTTAGTTTTTCTGGATTCATAAATATGTTGAGGTTTGTAAATTAAATTTAAATGAAATTAAGGTTGAAAATTTAAATAAAAAGTAAGTGAAGAAAAAGGACAAATAAAAGCGTGATCATGCACAGAATTGATAGTAAAGGGAAGTATGATGGAAGCAGTATTAAAAAATGACAAAAGCAATTGCGAAAAGCAAGAATACGGAAATCCTAGAAAAATCAATAATTGTAAAATCATCGAAATCGAATTGGGAAAACGGGACAGGTATAGATTAGCTAATGGTCGACAAGATGATGATTAGGGATTTACCAGAAAATGGTTAGAAAGGGTTGAAAATCATTCAAATTTGTAAAAACAGAAAACGTTAATAATTTTAATTAATTGGCTAATAGAACAGAATCTGGAAGAGGATTTCGTAAATTTAATAAACGGAAATGAGCACGAAGATTTTATGGAAATCATGAATCTGAGAAATGAAAATTTTTTTTCAAATGAACAACAAGAAAATGAACAACCGAAGCAATTCGAAACTATGTTTACTGAATTTTTAAATATGAATGTAAATGGATCAGTACGCATTGAGTCTCAAGATTCTGATACAGAAACGATTTGTGGAAGTATCAGAAACAATGAATGCTGCTAATGCATGCCATACTATCATTTACGAGGAAAGAAAAGGGCTACAAAGCACAAATAAAACTGGACCAGTATTTTAATAAGTAGTTTGTACCTATATATACATGCAGAAATTATTATATATTCTATGCATTCATGCATCTAAATAAATCATCTATAAATGTTGGATGACAGAGGAAGGGTCATTGAAAACTTTGAGTTAACAAAGTATTACAGGGTAGGGGTAAACAAGTATCATGTGAATATATACGCGGAAAAAAGATGAAGTAATATGGCATAATAAGAAAGAAAACAGAAATGCAAGCGGACCTCCAAGTTCCAGTCAATACAATCAAATTCAATCAACATTTATTTATAAATGTGACGTATTCAAATTCATGACACTTTTATTTTTATTGTTTTTTGTGAATAATTTATTGGTATATGAGACTTGATTATTTTCTGGGTGTAAATATAGTTTAATATAATTATTCTATAGGACTTAATTATATAAATGGAGTTATTAATTAATTTAAGAATTAGTAAGTTTTCGGTTTTACTAAAATATAATTTTATAACATGTTTTTTTATTAAGAATATAATTTAACCCGCCATTTACCAAGCCATTTTAGAACGCCACATACCAGCCGGTCATTTTGACCGACTTAAAATAATAAATTTTGAATAATATAATATTTTGAATAATACTTATTTAAACTTTTTGATTGATTGATTGATTTGCCGGTCATTTTGACCGGCTTGGTACGGCATGGGTTAACCCAAAACTTGAAAATAATTAAGGTAAAAAATAATATAATTATATAATAAAGGTTAATACTTAAAAATAATATGATTATAACAATATAATTCTATTATGATAATATAACAGATAACAAAATGACTTCAATATATTAATTTAATTTCAGTAATAAGAAAGGCGCAAAAATAGTATAAATAGTGACTTAAAATTATTATCAGTTGCCCAAAATTTTATCTACTTTTTTTAAAAGCTAAAAAGGTTAACCCTTATAATTTTTAAAAATTGAACGGACACAACAAAAAAATTAAAAAGAATCACACGCCACGCAATACATAACAGGCAGAGTTTTGTAGAATCGTATTTCAAGGAAGATTTCATTTTAAAGAAAGTGATTGTGATCATAAATTGAATTGTTCTAAGGAAAGTGATTGTGAATTATCAGTGGAATTGGTAACATTTTTATGAAATAAATATTTTAAAACACTACTTCGTTTTTCATATTTGATAAACATATATAGATACCCCAGCGCAAAGTTGAGAATTTCAAGCTCTTTTAACTGAGACCTCACATAAATAATGTTTCCCTAAATGTGTGTAGATCCATTTTATTCGCACTTATCCTTTGAAGCAAACATATTATTTATAAGAATTACATGATTCTAAGTTTAATTCGACTTTTTTTTATAAGAATGAAACGATGAAATTCATAATTTTATTTTAAAAAGGCGAAATTTTGAAGTAGAAAAATGCAATTAGAAATGTTGATATGTTCAGTCAAGAAATATGTTACCTTTCTGCATTTAGCATTGTCAAATTTGATTGAAAGTTCATTTTGTTTCTTTAAAGAATTAAAACTGGTGATTATTTTAAAATTTTGAGTGAGAGACAGCTGCTCAACATCATTTAATGCAACTGATTTTATTTGCAAACGGTCACTGAAAAAGCACTTCATTTCTGATCCCTATAAAAAATAATTAAAAATTTTAAAGCTGACCAACTTGTTTACATTTTTCTAAATTTTCAATTCATGCAAAATTAAAAACAATTAATTTGAATAAATTTAAATTGCAGATAAAAATATAATAATAAATTTAGTGATGAGTTAGGTTTCATTTTCAATAACATGGTCGTGTTTTAAATATATTTTTTCGACTTATGAGAAAAATCAAATTTCAAGAAAATATTGTCTGATCATTATCGATTTTCAAATTTTTCATATTTCCAAATAATCAAAAGCTTTCAACGTAACATTTGGTAGTTTGACACAAAATAAAATTCTCTATAAAATAACATAAATTTTTATGAATTATTGATTATTCAGAGTTTTCAAATTTGACATGAAGCGATTTGAAATAATCAATATTTCACATAGATTTAGCATATAAAAATCACAAGATAATATAATGATGACAGATTTGAAGACCAGTTCTGATTTCCAAATTATACTCGACCAAAAAAAGCGTAACCATATAAAGCTCAATAGGTGATACTAAACTATTAACGAAAATATCAGATCGCATTATAAATCCTTAAACGAAAGTGAGATCACCCCTGATTGGAGCTATACGAAATATAATCTGATCAATTAACACTTACTGATCTTGAATGACAAATGAATTGTTTACGATAAATTAACTTGTATAAATTCATTGCTATAGGAAATTCTGAATTCAATCATCAAATAAAAATTGAAGCATCAGTACTGCATAAACCTACTGGATTTTCTTATGAATATACTTTAAATATTGTTCTTATGTTCCTACACAATCATTTTTCTAATAATTTCTAATAATAATTCATTTTTCTTTTAGCAGCTCATCGATTACACCGTTTGTCAACTTTATTCTTTTCCGATGAATATTTGGTTTACTGTGTTTTTCAAAAGGGTTTCAGCCTTCGTAGCGTTGAAAAATATATTTCATTTACGCACAATATCACAATATATTGTTTTGGAGGTTTTGACCGGTTTGCATCGCCTGGTTTCCATTTTGTTATGGTGATAGCAATGGAACCTGAAAATGTTATATTATTTATATATTATGTTGAAAAACTTATATTTCTATGAAAAGGAACCACCACATTTCACCACTTTTGCAAGATTTGGGTATAGAATTCAGTTCTAGTCCAACAATTAGTTATATATTATGTTGAAAATTTTATATTCGTGTATTTTGTGAAAAACTTATATTTTGATGAAAAGGAATTTTAAATAAATTAAAAATTGTTAAAAATAAATAACTAAAAATAAAGTTTGTTTAAATATTCATGTATTAGATTGAAATAAATTTGTAAAGTTTGATTTTAAAAGTTAAAATAAAAAGTTTTCTTTAATTTGAAAATTTGTGAAATCTTCTAGTTAATTCGTTATTTGGATATTATATTTTAATTATTTTTGAATTAAAAACAATGGTTAAAATTGGTATTGTCAAGTTTGAAGTTTTAAAAAATACAGCTAAATTCTCTTCCAATTTAAATTTAAAGTAATGTTTAGAGCGTCTTGAAAGCTTGGAAGATGTGGAATGGAAGTTAATTTAAGTCAGCAGTGCTTATAATGCAGATCTAAATCAAGTCTTTGATTCAGTATTAGTTAGATCAATTTTCGTTGGTCGAAATGATTTTGTTCTGGATATTAATACTCCGGATCCAGCGAAATTCCCTGTTGATGATAGTGTCGTTCGAACGGTTATTTCGTCAGCTTGTAAGAATTAAAAGAAGATAACCGAATTATTTTCAGTTCGTATATGGATTTCAATCTCTCAAATTCTTCATTTTTCAATCACTGATACCGGTGATTCAAATGTTCTAACGTGTTCAGAATCTCTAGTTGCTACAAATGATACAATTCGGAA